>LBNU01009968.1:27972-50954 GCA_014162995.1 Artemisia annua | reverse complement strand
TACAAAGAAGTCCAGCACTAGTTCAACAGAAACCAAACTTAAACCAGCCATTAAAATAGGAGTAGGACTTGCTAAAAATGAATTTAGAGCTAGAACTACCCAAACAAGACCTAAAACACCTATATCCAAACGTCCCTTTCCAAAAAGAAACTACAACACACAACCCTATTTTCAAAATGGTTGGGGTCAAAACTTACCTAGACAACATCAAGTTCCAAATTACTTATCTTGGAACCCATATCCACCATTTCCTTACATGAATCAAGGTAATGGCATGTTTAACCAAAATGGACCCATGAGATATTGGGGACCAAATGTTTGAGTGCTCGTTACAAAATAGGTTTGCTTGAAAGTGTGTTTGGAACCGGACAAATGGATCAAAGATAGTGGTTGCTCAAGACACATGACGGGAAACAAAAGTCTTTTCTCAACATATCAAGTTTACAATGGAGGTAATGTCACCTTTGGTAGCAAGCTTAAAAGTAAAATCATCGGAAAAAGTACTATCTCTCATGACTCACTATCTATTGATGATGTTGCTCACGTTGACAACTTAGGTTTTAATCTTCTTATTGTTAGTCAACTTTGCCGTAAAAAGTATAACGTCCTCTTTAGTGAAAACGAAAGCAAAAAATACTTAAAAATGGGATAACAATAGCTAAAGGAGTTCTTAAGAACAATGTATATGTCATGAAAATTGATAAAACATCTAGAGATAAACTTTGTCTTACCTCATTAGATGAAACCTCAACTCTTTGGCATAGACGCTTAGGTCATGCTAATATGAGACTTATTCAATCTCTTTCTTCTAAAGAATTAGTTAGAAACCTTCCCAAGTTAAAATACGACCAACACTTTTGTGATGCTTGTAAAATTGGTAAACAAGTTCATAGTAGCCATAAGGCTAAAAATATGGTGTCCACATCTAGGTGTCTAGAACTTTTGCATATGGATTTGTTCGGTCCATCCGCTATACAAAGTTATGGAGCTAACTTCTACACTTTGGTTATAGTAGATGATTTTTCACGATATACATGGACAAAATTTTTGAAAAGTAAAAATGAAGCTTTCGAACAATTTGAAATTCTTAGTAAGAAAATTCAAAACCAATTAGGAAATTGCATTATATCAATTAGAACGGATCATGGTCAAGAATTTGATAATGAAATATAATTTGGTGAATTTTGTGATAAAAATGGCATAACACATAACTTTTCGGCTCCTCGTACTCCTCAATCTTATACAAACTTAAAAAGGCTTTATACGGTCTTAAACAAGCTCCAAAAGCATGGTATGATCGACTTAAGACTTTCCTAGTTAATCATAAGTACACTATGGGCTTAGTTGATAACACTCTCTTCACTAAGAAAAAGGAATCACACATTATTATAGTTCAAATATATGTTGATGATATTATATTCGGTTCAACTTGTCAAGACCTATGTAACGATTTCTCTAAAATCATGCATGATGAGTTTGAGATGAGCATGATGGGATAACTTAATTTTTTCTTAGGACTTCAAATTAAACAATTAGAAGACGGGATATTCTTCAACCAAACTAAATACATAAAAGACATGCTTAAGAAATTTGGTCTAGAAGATTGTAAACCTATCAAAACACCTATGTCCTCGGAAACCAAACTCACAAAGAATGAGGAAAGTGAATCCGTAGATAACACTAAGTATAGGGGTATGATTGGTAGTCTACTTTATCTCACGGCTAGTAGACCCGACATTATGTTTAGTGTTTGCTTATGTGCTCGCTTTCAAGAAGATCCCAAAACAATCCATCTCGAAGCCGTAAAGAGAATTTTTAGGTACATCAAAGGCACTACACATCTAGGATTATGGTATCCCAAAGGAACGAGTGTTGAAACCATAGTGTATGCCGACTCGGATCATGCCGGTGACTATGTTGATAGAAAAAGTACAAGTGGTATCTGTACTTTTGTTGGACATTGTCTCACCTCATGGTTCTCCAAGAAGCAAACGGCCCTCGCAATCTCAACAACTGAAGCCGAATACGTATCGGCCGGAAAAGCATGTCAACAAGCTCTTTGGATGAAGCAAGCGCTTATGGACTACAGAATTNGGAACGAGTGTTGAAACCATAGTGTATGCCGACTCGGATCATGCCGGTGACTATGTTGATAGAAAAAGTACAAGTGGTATCTGTACTTTTGTTGGACATTGTCTCACCTCATGGTTCTCCAAGAAGCAAACGGCCCTCGCAATCTCAACAACTGAAGCCGAATACGTATCGGCCGGAAAAGCATGTCAACAAGCTCTTTGGATGAAGCAAGCGCTTATGGACTACAGAATTATAATTAAAGACATATCTATTATTTTCGACAACAAAGGAGCCATCGACCTTAGTAAAAATCCAGTCCAACATGCTCGTACAAAACACATAGAAATCCGTCATCATTTCCTTCGTGATAACGTTCAAAAAGAAAACATCTTTATTGAGAAAGTATCCTCGGAAGACAACATAGCCGATATCCTCACAAAACCCCTTAAACGTGAACCATTTAATCTTCTTAGATTAGGACTAGGACTTATGGAACCTACTTCATAAACTAAAACGTTAGATTAAATCGAAGAAATTCAAAACAAATATTCCTGATTTTTTCCACCTCCAGGTTTGGCAGAACCAACGATAACAAAGGGCGGATCCCTCTGTTTGGTTCCGTCCAATCCGTGGAACGCCTGCACAGTTTTTCTCTTTTATATATTAAAACCAAACAACCTTTTATCCTACACCACTTACCACAAACAGTTACTATTCACTTCCACACCCATCTACACTCGAAAATAAGTGCTCCAATTCAGCCATTCTTCATTCCTAACATCATTGTAAGTACTCTAAACACAATTACTCTCCTGATCTATGTCTAGGAAATTTTATTTATGCACTAAAACAAAAAAACTTGGGGTTATGCATAAACCTAGGAAATCATGTAGAACAATTCCTATAAACAAAACTAATTATGTTTTCCATTAGTTAGGAATTGCATCTTATAGAACATTATCACAATATATCAAAAACCCCATGATAAATTTGTTGGAAAAACTTCTCACATTTAGGAAATATATATATATATATATATATATATATATATATATATATATATATATATATATATATATATATATATATATATATATATATATATATATTTGCATTGTTAATACAAAATCAAAACGTTACTTACAAAACATCACTTGCATAATGTCTCTTGAATGCTAAAGGGAATACATAACTAATATGTATTTTCGGGTACATTCAAACGTAGCTACATTGAATTAGGAGCGTTTGGGTTATCTTTGTTTTACTACAAAAACTTGCATTTCAAAATGTTTTGAGCATCAAAATGAGTCAAGATAACCGCAACTCCACATTGTTTCCATGTAGGCACACACTAGAATTTCTTTTCTTAACCATTGTTTACTAAAACTAAATTGTGTTTCTAGGTTCATTGATTGGTCCCAAACAGTCAACCTAAAACTGACCAAGGATATTGGTCAACTAAGGTCAAACACTTGAGAACAATACTAAACCAAGGAGTATAGTGTTTTCCCGGGTCGTTATGTCCCAGCGAGGTGTGAATGGTATAAAAAACGGGTTTGTGATCGAGTGATTATGAACAGGAAAAAGGTTTTGATTGTGTTTACACTAAGGAATAAAAGGGAATAGCTTAAATAAGCTATAAGAACTAGAACGTGAAAGGAAATTAGCTAGAAACGTTTACAAACCTAAAAACGCGAAAGTTAAATTAAAATCTACGTAACGTACAAAATAAAACGCGAGTTCTGTCAAATATAAATCTCACGGATGTGAAAATTATATTTTTGGAATCCAAATGATAAAAGAAAATTATTGGAAAAAGAAAATTATTATTTAGACTATTTAATTAATTACTAAATAAACTAGATTTAATTATTATAAATACTAAACTAGTTTAAATAAATCTGAAATTCTTTCCATAAATACTTTACAATGGCAGAAACCTAGGAAAAATTGGAAAAGTTGCAAAAGCTTATTAATAAGCTGGAAAATAAGCTAAACTAGTTTAATAAGCAAAAGGGAAAAAGTTAAGTATAAATAAAAATGTGGGGAATAAAAACACTAAGTGTGCTATAGGGGAGATGGTGCCTGGTGTCCGTTTGGTTTTGTCCTTAGCAACTCAGAAGTCCCAGGTTCGAATCCTACCAACACCACTTTTTACAAACATTTTATCTTTTTGGTTTTTTATTTTTACCAAAACATTTAAGCACTAAAAATGGGAAACTTTCATAAAAACAACTTTATTGAAAAAGCCAAATAAGCCCTGTGGGAGCTTCTATGTCTAATAGTGGGCTTAAGAAGCTTATTATGAGATTTTGATGTTTGAACAAGCTACTAATTAAGCATACAATGAACAAGAGCTAAAATAAGATGGAAACAATTGACTAGAACTTAGAATAAGCAGAAAAAAAAAACAAGAACAGAACACTGGGTAAGCTTATAAGCAAGAAAATAAGCAAGTCCAAACATTGAACAACAAACAGGTCTCACAGTCCACTTGTAGGGATATTTAACCTTATCAAATAAGCTTGGAAAGCCAAGAGAAGCTTGGAACCTTCAAACTTGGTGCATGAGCTTTCCAAAAAGCCCAATTACACAAGCTAACTCCCACAGAGGAGCTCACAAGGAGCTTGTGAACATAGCTTGTCCACACTGACTCATCAGTGTGGATTTTTCAGTGAGGGACAATAGGGAGGCAAGATTAAGCATAACAATAAGCTACCAAGTAACAAATAAGCATGTAAACAATGAGATGGGACTGTGGGCTTATCAAAATATCAAAAATCACAAGCAAAGGTGCACTAATGAACAATAGAGAGGCTTGTGAAAACAAGCTCAAACAAGCTTATACCCTGGTACAGGGCAATACACAGCAAACAGGCCATCTTTGGAGCAATGAATAAGCTATAAAAAAAATCTAAAAATTAATCTAAAAATGGTCCAAGCAACATGAGCTACCAAATATCATTATCCCAAAAGCTCAGATGCTAACATTGAAAATTAAGATCAACAAACATTCCAACATTTTTGCAAAAACTGCTAAACCAAGAACCTTTGACTTTTTATATGAACTCTATGTTGACTTATATGAACTTTGGATTAATCCTAATCACTAAACATGATGTTATAAGTAAAATTGAGACTGATTTAAGCTAATTATCCAACTAATGCATCAAATTCTATGATTTAGAAATCCTAAAACCTAACAGTTAAAGAAAAAAAATGAGAAGTGCAAATGTATTTTGACTTTTTAATAAAAGGACTGTGGTTTTTATGTTTCAAATACTCTAATAGGACCTAATAGAAGCTATCTAAACAAACTTTAGCTACTGACAAACATGTGAACACATTAACACAAGCAAATCCAAACACCCCTTTACAGGGGTGTGTCAAGGGGTTTTCAAAGAAACCAACTGATTAAGACCAAGAAATTGATTTATTAAGACATAATATGATAACATCAACTGAAATAAACATATAAACATCAGTAAAAACAACAATCACACATGAATCACATTAATCCACTTTTGGCAGTTAAAATGAAGGAAAGTTAGAACAAGGGATTTTAGTGAACAAACACTTAATCTAACATCACAAAATCACTAAATAACACTAGCTAAGCATGCAGGAACTCAATCAAGTAGCATTAAGCTGTCCTAAAGTAATATTGACAAAAATGAGAAAATTACTCACAATAGGTCCAAGCTCAGAAGTAAAATACCAAGGTCTCAAATCACACACCTAAGCTTCCCATGAGACTCTAAAACCATGAGAATCCAAAATCAACCAAATTCCTTGCTTCAATCTTCTCCTTTACCGATTTTTTATTCTAAACCTATTTTACTTGAATTTTTGAGTATTTTTGCTATTTTACCTTAAAACTGATTTTAACGATTTAGAACCTTATAAAAGCTTATAAAAACTTATGAGAGCTCAATGAATCAATAAACAATAACTTTGAACAACATTAAAGCTAACATTGATTTTTAAGTAGAAATTGCATAAACTGAGTTTTCAAAGATAAACTGAGATTGATGGTTAATATAGGTCTTAAATTCACTGAAAACAATAAGTACAATCTTTTTAAGCTAAAAATTACATTTGGAAAGGGAAATTACACTAATACGATTACCTATAACTAATCTACAACTAATAATCTTCACTGCTGCTTCTTTTTCTTCTTATAGGTGAAGATTTGGGTTCCTCTCTCTCCTCTGAGCAAATCCCCTCAATTTCTAGCCCTTGGATTGGCTTAAAATGATCCTAGCCATTGAAATGGATTTTGGCGGGAAATGGTTATATAAGCCAATTGCAGTGGTTAGGTGTTGCTGGTGGAGAGAATTTAATGTTGGGGATGTACTGGGGGAACAAGAAAGTGGTGGAGGTGGAAGGGAGCCATGTGGGAGGAGGCAAAGCTCCCTGGTAATTAGGGAGGGAATTTAGAGGTTAGGGATGGTCAAAGCTGGGGTTTGACTGGGAAGGTTATAAACACGGGGTGTTGGGTTTATTTTGTGAAATGGGCCTGGGAGAGAGTTGGGCCAGGGGGTGTGTTTTGGGTTTTGGGTTTTTATTTGGGTTGTAGTAAAAACATTGGTCCGTTTGGTTTTAGTAGAAAACAACAAGGACCAAAAATGTAATTTTCTGAAACTGTGGGGCCTGGTTTGCAACTTTCCAAAAGTAGTCATAAGGACCAAAGATGCCATCTTATACTTTCCCAAGGGCCATAAATGTAATTTTTCCCATATTTGAAACCCCAGGGACCAAAATTGTCATTTTTCAAAGTTGAGGGACTAGTTTTGCCATTTTTGCAAATTTGAACTCCAAGGGTAAAATTTGTCATTTCATGATTCCTGGGGGACTATTGTTGACTTTTCTTGAAAATATTTTATCCAGGGACCATTTCTGACAATCTTTGGAAGTTGGGGGACTGAAACTGCCAATTATGCAAACTTTGTTCGTTTTTCATCTGTTTTTACTCATTTTGCATCTGAAACATATAAAACACAATTTTGGGATATTTTCAGTATTTTTGATGCATTTTTGAGTGTTTTTAAATGTTTTGCAGCTCAGATTTGACCAAAAATGATGAGTGTTTGAGCACTCATCATTCATCATGCCTCCCGCAACTTTCTATGACCACAAAGACACCACCAAATACCTACCCAAACACCATAAGACCAAAGGTCTCACCTTAAACCAAGTAGAAATCTTTAAGAACCTTGAGAAGCGTAATGTTCATGAGGGAAGAACCATAGACCCTACCTTCTTAACCGGAACAAACATTCGTGAAGAACTTTCCATCATTAACTTTGATTGTCTCCTAGAGATAGATGAACCAATCTGTCCTCGCTTCCTTCTTGAGTTTTATGCCACCGTGACCCTTAGTTCGGATGATGATGGTAACATGTCCGTAGACTTTTCAATCAATCATAATGACTATGAAATTCCCTTGAACCAATTTGCTCAAATCTTACGTATTCTAAATAGGGGTACATGTCTTTACACCGATAAATGGCCACTCTCATCTCTTGACAACATCAATGACCGCATTCATCCATATGACACCCCTCTAGTGAGCAAGGAGGTCCTTCGTGACCATCTCTTTGTTAGGACCTCTCACACTAGGAGAACTCGAGGAGGAGAGGAAGTTGCAAAAGACCCCTTTGGAATGGAGCTCAATGAGTTAAGACCACAATTCTTGAAATGGGAAGAGATCATTAGGGCCAATGTGATAAGCACCTTAGGAAATAGGGACCATATCAACACTTGCCTTTCTTACATGCTCTATAGTGTATCCACCCGCCAAACCTTCAACTTGACTTACTACATTTCCAAGAGAATGGCAAACATCTCGGTCCAAGGTACCACCGCTCTTCCATATGGGATGCTTCTCACGCGTCTCTTTAGATTTTGTGATCCCATCCGTCCAAGTCCTAGAGGTCTTCGCCTAGATTATCCTCTCATTCCACACACCTTTGTACCATTAAGTGATGTGAGAGTTTACAAAGCCAAAGGAAAACGTCCTCACCCTCCTACCTCATCATCATCATCATCCTCCATGAGTGAAGAAGACGGTTTACCAAACTCTAGGCTTTCACCACTCGAGTACCTCTCACAACTTCCATCAATTCCAAATGAGTCGGCATAGTACAAGCAATCAAAAGGAGTTTGGAAATGCATTGCACGCTACCTCACAAAGATCAACAAGAAATTGAACAAGAAATGAGGGTGTTAGGGGGTGTTTGGCACAAGGGTGCATTTGAACAATTTGGTTGTTGAAACAATGTTATTTCGTATCTTTATGAACTGTAGGATGATATTATGACTATGGATTATGTGTGTACTAATAATATTTGCAGGTAATGACTTTCTAGTGCTATGCCAATTTTCATTTTTCGCTTTAAAAGTGAAAGTTAAAATCGCTCTCGTGAACTCTATCGGTAAGAGTGTTATTCTTTGCATTTTTAGTATTTTCCAATTACATATGCAAAGTTACTTTAATTTTAAGAAAAATTTTGAAAATCGGAAATCGCCTACTAGTTCAAAAATGTACACTGTATGGACTCTGAGGTCCCACGGATACGGAGGAACCAACTTTTTGGTTTCGTCCGTTCAAATTTTTGGTGCCGCCAAAATTTGCCCACGGACAAGGCGGAACCAATTTTTGGGTTCCGTCCTTGTTGTCGGATGGATCCGTGGTACTTGCAGACCAGGTCCAAACTTTGAATTTTTTGAATTTTTTTAGTGATCCTTAGGTTCCAAACTTGCTTCCTACATGTTTGTTAGTATTTATCAGAAATTCTAGAGCCCTCTAAACACACTTTCAACAATAGGATCATCATTCCCGCCAAAATTTCAAAAACATCCAAACTAACCCAAGGAACCTTTCTATTACAAGGAAGGAACCATCTCTTTGGTTCCTCCATATCCGTGGAACTTCTGACCACATAGACATTCCATGATCACATAGCATTTAGTGCAAATCTTGGTCTTTCACTCCATCCAACTCCATTGGATTGACTTCAAATGATGTGACTAGTTCTTGGAACTCTTCCAAATGATTAGGAACCTCAAAATTTCTATGGCTCAACATCAAATCCAAACACTACTTTCAAAATCATGTTCTTCCTATAAATTGACCTACACCTCACACTCTCAATTCACACCATCACCTTCACTTTTCTTAATCTTGTACTTCTAGCTAACCAAAGTCTTGCAATGACAAAATCCAACACCTCATCCGAATCCTCTAGACCCATTAGGAAAACCGCAAGGATAAGTGTTAAACCATGTTGCTTAAACAAAACCATCCAAGTGAACTCATCATCATCAAGTGACTCATCACTCAACATTTCCTCAGCCATCAAAGATACAAATTTCCTCAACCTTGCAACTCCAACACCATCACCAAAAACATGCAATGCCAATACAATGACCACTCCTCCACCAACTAAAACACCAAGTGATCCATCACCACCTTCGGCACCAACTCAACCATCAAAAACTCCATCACCTCAATCACCCAAAATGACACCAATGGAACTTTTTCAAACACCACCAACATCACCACATCCTTACTTGGAAACTTTAGAAGACCTACCATCAAGATCATCAAACCCACCACCATTGCCACTATTTGACACCATTGCTCAAATAGAATCTCAACAACAACCAAGGTTTCAACCAAATGAATCATTTGATCATCCTCCTCATCAACCATCATTGGTAGAGCGTATGGCCTACCGATATGCTAGACCATCAATCTTTCCACAAGACCAAGCTCATCCAAAACCACAACCATTGTTGTTCCACCCCATTCACAATGATATTCATGGACCTCTTTTCGGAGAACCAACTCTCAACCATCATGACCAACAACAAGAACCAACTCAAGTGCACTCTCAACACTTTGAATCCCTATTTCCTTCCTATGAGGAAATAGAAGCATCCATATGGGCCAACTTTCCAAACACTCATGAGGAACTCAATACTCGCTTGAACCATCTTTATGCTTTCAAGCATATGGTTGACTCTCACCTAAACCATGTCATGGATTTCCAAACGGCACTTTACTCATCCATTGTAGGAAATAAAAACTCCTCTCAACCATCCACATTTGCTCCATCAACCATGTTAAAGTATAACTAGTAAGTTTTTGTGATTAGTAAATAGTTAGTAATCAAACATTTTTAGTAAAACATTTACTTACTAAACATCTTTTATTAACATTTGTAAGCTACATAATATATACATTCTACAAATTTTGTTTTATTTCTTAATATGGAATAGTGAAACTAGTTTACATCATCACTTGCATCACACAAGTCTTGTCAAGGAAACATTTGTGTAAGAGACATGTTTTGTTTTGTTGTTATTCATACTCAAAGATCTCAAAGTTGACTTTGTGAGATCTTGAGAATATTGAGTTAGATTGTGAAATATTTTGTGCAGGAATCTGTCAGACATGCTGGCAGAACCCTCAGGGATAACGGACGGAACCAAAGGATTGGTTTCGCCGTATCCGTGGGTTGATCTGAATGTTTGCCTATAAATAGCAACCCACTCTTTTAGTTTTACTTATCACTTACAATCATAACATATTTCATATACATTCATTCTCTCATCAAACTCAGTTCCATTCACATGTTTGTGAGCTTCTTTTGTAGCAAGAAGATCATAACTTCATCCGAAAATAACAAGCTTCAACACAACATTGCAAGACTTGTTAGCTTAGCATTGTGTAAACTTGTGTAGTCTATACACCATTTGATTGTATCTATTTGTAGTGATCGGTTAGTATTTTAGTCCTTAAAATACATAGTGTGGTGGGAGTTGTTGTACCCTTGTAAAAGAACTACCGGGAGTGGTTGTACCCTTGTAAAAGAACTCGACATTTAGCTTAGTGTCGGAAATAGGTGTAAGCGACGTGTAAGGTTTTCTCCGCCGGTTAAAGGAGCTTGTTGACTAGTGCAAGAAACTCTCGAGTTGGATACTCGGGGCGTGGAGTAGGGTAAGGAAAAAGAGTCCTTGTAGCCGAACCACGATAAACACTCGTGTTGTGGTTTGACCGTTTCTAACTTTTACTCTTGCATATTATCTATCGCTTACTTGTTTAATTATCAATTACACGCAAAGGTTTTCAAAGAAAATCAATTAAAAACCGGTAAACTATTCAACCCCCTTCTAGTTTTCCACATAGTGGGTTGAGTATGCGTGCATCGCGAGGCAGTGGCTATATAATTGGTAGTTAGTAGTATTACGAAGTTGTGACGAGTGACCGTGAAAGGTACTTGTTAGTCAATAATATCGTGTAATATTCGTCACAATATTATATAATGTGTAAACATAGAGTGGTATACATTAGCTCGTGCAAATATATGATTAGTAAATCTTTATATGACATTGCTTAAAAAAATGAATTACGGTATTTAAAAGCTACACATTTTTCATACCTTATAAACCACCTGAAGTTTTTGTACTTTGACATGTACGATTTTTTTCAATCGAATTTAAGTGTTTGCTTTATGATACCACATTAGTATCTTATTTGGTTTGTATCTTGTTGTATCTTAATTGCATTTTTGAATGATGGAGTATTTTAAGGCTAAATTAATTATAAGTGTTGTATAAATGTATTAGTGAATTAAATAATTGTAAACATAAGTTTAGAACTTGTATTTTTGAAAGAAGAAAATTTTAAGAGTAACATTAATTATAGAACTTATACCTTTAGCTTTATTATTTGTGTTTTTTAATTGTTGTCTTTGTGTTTGAATGGTTTGTACAATATGCTTTATTATTTGTTTGCTTCATTTAAGTTTAAGGGTGCGTTTGGTATACCACTTAAGAGTGAGTTTTGCATTGATTTGACATTTAATAATGGTTTGGTTGCAATCTAAGGGTTAGGATTTGGGAGTCAATACCTTAATGGTCGGGTTGTGTAAAAGTAAAGGGGTAAGGTAGGTTTCTAAAAATTGGTGGGACCTAGTCCTTTTTTATTTGTCTCATTCTATATTTTCTATTTTTTTAGCATTATAGAAATATGGTTTTAAATTAAAAATCATTTATTTCATTATACATTAATTGTTAATAATCAAATATATTATTTTCTATTTCATACATTAAATTCAAATTCAAATTCAAATCCTAAAACAAATTTAAATCCAAATCCAAATCTTAAACCCATCTACAAACCAAACGGACCCTAAGATCATGGACGGACCTTAGTGGCGTGGCCCTCCCAAAACTTTGAGGTTTTACTTATATTTGCTTAAAGGAAATACAACTTTGTCCTTCCCAAAATAACTGATATAGCACTGGGCCCTCCCAATAAATTCACCCAAGTTCCGTCTATGCCTAACATGTAATGAATCCTTCATTATATGTAGTGAAGATGCAATGAATCCTTCATTATATTTTGCAAAACGAACATGACTAAATCACATGAAGTATGTTCTTTAGCTTCAACTCGGAGATTCCAATTAGCTTAACATCATAATAAAAGATGACATATTGAATCACATACCCTTTATAATTACAATTTCTTGTAAAAGCATAAAACAAATAGAGTTTTCAAACAAATAAACGCAACAACTTTGGGGTTCACCAAAGCCCAAGCTTCATCAAAAGGCACAAGTACATTGTGGAATCATGTAATGTAACAGTATATATGCAGAGTAGTACAGTTATGTTGTATTAGTGATAGTTGTATTGTCAAGTAGAAATAGCTTAGTTTGACTTTTGTTATTTGACTTTTACTCTATAAATAGAGTCTTGTATCTTCATTTCAACTTAATGAGAATATAACCACTTTTCCGGCCAATGGCGGAGCTTGTGGGAGAGCTGAAAAGTTATTTCATATGACGTAGAAAGGCCAAAGTGTAAAATGATTTTTTTACTACATTAAAATCAATAAGAAATATACTAAATGGGAGGCCACAACCCCCTTTGGTCCCAACAAAGCTCCGCCAATGTTTCCCGCCTCATGGCTTAGTTTCTCATTCTCTCTAAACTTCAATAGTTTTGCATTCAAACTGAATTCAAAGATTAGTTAAAAAGTAACCCTTGAAAAAAATCACATCGTGTGCAAACTAAACCAAAAAGTTATGACAAAAAGGACTCGATCAGTCGATCACAATCATGTAAAAAATAAAAATAGGAAAGTTAGGCTAACTCATGGGCCGTATGATAATTGGGCTACTCTTACAATATTATAAAACCCTAAAACACAACTATTACAACAACCAAACTTATTAGGGTTTTATCAAAACAAAGCTACCTGCAAAAATGTTCATGCGAAAACCAGACAAAAAAGCTGCTTTGAAGCAGCTTCGGGTCCATGTCGCCATGTTTGGGTCATGGGTTGTTGCAATAAGAGCTGCTCCATATATTCTTCATTACTTGTCTGGTAGTAAAGATGAGCTTGTTCTTGATTTCTAGTTTTGTTATTTGATCTATATATGTTTTAAGGTAATAATAGTACATGATATATGATGGTTTTATGTAATCATGTTTTCTAGTCTTGTTAATGAATTTTTTAGTTGTTGATCATTTTGTAGTTAGACCTTATTTATTTATTTATTTATTTTATTATTTATATATATTCTGTACTTTGAGTTACGTAGTTTTATTAAAGAAACAAAATAAGAAAAAACATAAAAAGAAGGGTATGCCCGAACCCATTTAGAGGGGTATGAATAAAGAAAATAAAAACAAATTAATTTTGTCAACATCAAAGATTGTTTGTGTCATCAAAATCGGAATCATAGTATCTTAACCAATATTTGTAATAATAATGGATCTTTTTGTAAACCACAATCAAGTTAAACAGTCGAAAGTAATTTTCCTTAACAAGACTCTTAAAACGGAAGTTGCACGAGAATTAGTGAATTTACTTTGAGACACGTAATTTATTTTTTTATAACATTTTGCGTTAAGGTTAAGTTATAAATGAATCTATGAGTTGGCAATGTGCAATGTGCAATGTGCAATGTGCATATTTCATGGGTTTACTTCATTCTACAAGTCTCCAAGTTAAAGGAAATGAATATGATTTTTCCTTCACACTTTGCCAACTCCAATTTATACAATACAAGGTAAGCTAATTCATCTTACCAAGCATAATGAATTAAAAACCTTAAAACCAATCCATAATTCCAGGATGCCATGACAACAATTAAAACCCTTAAAACAAATCCATAATTCCCAACAAATTATCCACATCAGGAAATTTTAACACTTTTAGTAAGAGACGACGGTAAATCACAAGGCGGACAACATTTGGCGTATGTTCATTAACATGACCCTAATAGTTCAACGCGTTACCTATATGGGCTGCGATTTCCATAAACAACAGTAATTATAGGGTTTACAAACACCATAAGCAACTAAGCAAGAAGAATTTTAGATATGAATGTATGTTATAGAAAGTATTCTTGCGTTAAAAGCATATTTATGATACAAACATGCTACACTGAGGCTTCTCTAGTACAGTAAACTGCCAAGTATCAAGAAATTTGATTCTAGCACACAATACTTTATGATGTAAACCAATCATCGATGCCACTGCGTTGTATCTTATGCAATCATGACTATGTTAAAATAGTAAACAAAAAGACACAAAAAGATGAAGATTTGATTTTAGAATTTAAAAGTTGGACATTGACCAACTGCATTGTGGTCTGTCCTCTATGCATTTTCGCTAACAATAGCCAACATGCATGCCCATAGGCATATATATCTTTTGTAGCTTCCAGCCTTTCACAAGCAACCCCCTCCAAGTTAACCGCAAAAATTATTTTAATTTTAACCAAGAACTTCTCCAAATATGATCAAAACCTTCCTTAATAAGTCACACTTCTTGATCTTTAGCAATAAGATTACTATGTAGTTGTTAACCCTTTAAAGAAACATATACAAGCCCAAATGTGTTACCTTTATAAATGGATCATCCTACTAAATAATTATTTATTTTCCTTCTATCCACTTTTCGTTAACTTGCACATAACCATGAAATACAATGAAATTTCTCATCTCAGCCACCCTGAGCACCGGCTTACATATGACTACACCCAAATCCCATTCAAATGTGACGGATGCAAGGAAGCTGGGATAGGATCCCACTACAAGTGCACCATATGTGACTACGACTTGCACGTCCATTGTGCCCTCCCGTCCCCTTCCATCTCCCACCCTTTCTACACCAAATGCTCCTTCGAATTCTTTACCATGCCACCTGGCTCAGAACCCCGNTTTGATCTTTTTGGAAATGAAAATAAAAGTGTTTTATGATTTTGTTGACATGAACTGATGTGGTGGATGAAGCGGATGTTCTGTGTTTTTTGGCGAGAAGTTCAAGACAACTTTAGATTTTAATTTAAAATATAGTAGTGGTGACGGTGAGGTGTTGCTGGAGATGGTGGTGGTTGAAAATTGTACATGTGTTTTTGCATTTTATGAAAATAAGATGTTTTTATTTATAAAAGAGAAAGAAAAAGTGTGACAATAATGAAAATGTGGTGGTGGTCGGAGTGTTTTTGCATTTTATGAAAATGAGTGGTGGTTGGAGTGGGTGGTGGTGGCTGCCGGAGTAGGTGGTGGTGGCCGGAGTAACTGGTGGTGGCTGGAGTTGTACAATAATGAAAATGTACAAGTTTTAAAGACATATGTACAAAAGAAAGTGTGAGGGCATATATGTAACTTACACTAAAAGAAAATAAAAAATAATATAAAAAGACTATACTTTTTAGCTAAACAACAAAATAGCAAAGTCGCCCAAGAAAGTAGGTCCCAGTCGCCCAAGAAATTAGTGGGGTAAGTTGTACTATGAAAGTACAAAGTGGGGACATCACAAGTGACACATGTCACAATTCTGAGAGAGTTGCCCAGGAATTCTTGAGAGAGAGTCACCCTTGGGGTACATGAGGAAAATGGATTTTTTTGGGTTACATGGGGTGAGTGCTTGTGTACTTTTGGGATATTTAAAGAAGGAAAAATCCTTTAAGTACCCCAAAGGTACAACAATACACACCCCTACCAACCCAAATTTTTTTCTTTTCTTCATATGCCCCAGAGGTGGAGGTCGTCCAAAAAATTTGGGCGGAATGCTTAATAATGTGACACTTGTCCCTAGTGGTGTCCCCACCATGTACTTTCATGGTACATCTTATCATATGTACTTCTTGAGCAACTGAGACCCCCATTTTTCGAGCGACTTGGCTATTTTGTCTTTTTTGTGAAAAATTATTAATTACATTTTTGGTCCTCATTGTTTACTTGTTCTTTTATTTTTGTCACTGGAACCATTTATTTTTTTATCTTATCATATGTACTTCTTGAGCGACTGAGACCCCCATTTTTCAGGCGACTTGGCTATTTTGTCTTTTTGTGAAAAATTATTAATTACATTTTTGGTCCTCATTGTTTACTTGTTCTTTTATTTTTGTCACTGGAACCATTTATTTTTTATAAATAGCAACACATCTCATAAATTTATATCATTCACCAACAAGATTCAACCACCACCATCTCCGGTCACACCACCACCGCCACCCACCCACCACCACCATCACTACCACCACCACCACCACCGCCACCGCCCACACCATCATCATCACTACTTCCTCACCGTTCTTCTGGTGTACAACACGCACCACAAAGCTACAAATCACCACCAAATCAACTCCATCACCACCATGGTTTTCGACTTTTGTGCTTGAATGAACAATGTCTCAGATCTGGGTTTTTTTTTTTGTTTGATTGGATAGATCGATTAACTTTTGTGTGGATGAAGATCGATTGACTAAAAGAGATGAGACTGGGCTTAAGCTTGGATTTTGGCCGGTCCCTTCAAGAAGAAAACATGCGAGGAAAAAATGAAGACAAGGAATTAGATTTGGAGCTTCGTCTAGGATATGATCCATAGTCTTGGATTAGTGTTTAGTTAAACATACTTGCCGATCAAGATTCTTAAGATACTATGTACATGTACATATACATATATGTAGGCAAGTTTTGTGATGCAAAAACACTGAATAGATTTGATACAGTTTGCAGTACTTATTTGGTGATGCTCATATTTGTAGACAAATCACCTCTTGTTGGTTTTTTTAGTCCTTCACAAATAAGAGTTTGAATCAATTTTTTTAGGCAGTCCTTTCCTATGTTATAGTATTAGATATTATGTGTAAAATAAACTATTTTCAGTTTTGGTGTTAACAAATTAAGTTTATAACGATCATTTTTTTTTTTTTTTTTTTTTTTTTTTTTTTTTTTTTTTTATAATTTGGGTTTTAGAGTGAAAAATTTTTTTTTTTTTTTTTTTTTTTTTTTTTTTGATGAAAATCTTGGTTTGAGAGGTGAAAGATATTTTTTTTTGACAATTAGTATATGTTCGATCAAGACTCTTCTTTGTTTATCCGCTCTATTATGAAGAAAAGAGTGACAAAAATAAAATAACAAGTAAACAATAAGGACCAAAAATGTAATTAATAATTTTTCACAAAAAGACAAAATAGCCAAGTCGCTCGAAAAATGAGGGTCACAGTCGCTCAAGAAGTACATATGATAAGATGTACCATGAAAGTACATGGTGGGGACACCACTAGGGACAAGTGTCACATTATTAAGCATTCCGCCCAAATTTTTTGGACGACCTCCGCCTCTGGGGCATATGAAGAAAAGAAAAAATTTTGGGTTGGTAGGGGTGTGTATGGTTGTACCTTTGGGGTAGTTAAAGGATTTTCCCTTTAAAGAATTACCTCTATATCTTTTGTAGCTTCCAGCCTTCCACAAGCAACCCCCTCCAAATTAACCGCAAAAAATATATTAATTTTAACCAAGAACTTCTCCAAATATTATCAAAACCTTCCTTAATAAGTCACACTTTTTGATCTTTAGCAATAAGATTACTACGCACTTGTTAACCCTTTAAAGAAACATATACAAGCCCAATGTGTTACCTTTATAAATGGATCATCCTACTAAATAATTCTTTATTTTCCTTCTATCCACTTTTTGTTAACTTGCACATAACCATGAAATACAATGAAATTTCTCATCTCAGCCACCCTGAGCACCGGCTCACATATGACTACACCCAAATCCCATTCAAATGTGACGGATGCAAGGAAGCCGGGATCGGATCCCACTACAAGTGCACCATATGTGACTACGACTTGCACGTCCATTGTGCCCTCCCGTCCCCTTCCATCTTCCACCCTTTCTACACCAAATGCTCCTTCGAATTCTTTACCATGCCACCTGGCTCAGAACCCCGTTATTGCAATGCATGTGAAAAGGACATTTCTGGGTTCGTCTATCATTGTAAGACATGTGGGTTTGACCTACACCCATGTTGTGCAAAGCTTCCGACCATGTTGGATGATGGTGAGGTCAAGTTGTACTTGTACCGCAAAGTTCGGTCCCCTTGTCACAAGTGTGGCAGGAAAGGAAGGAGTTGGAGCTATAGGTCAACATGCAAGAAGTACAACTTACATGTGGCGTGTGCAAAGGAGATGTTGATGGAGAGTTGGCATGAAATATACTATGGTGGAGTTGGGGTTGAGAACGGTGATTATGGTGGCAGTATGTATGGGCAAAGTTGGACACTGGAAACCAGAATTCCTAGCTTGAAGTTGACACTACAGAGTTATCATCGAATGGACAAAAAGAGAAAAGGGAAAATAAAGAAATGTTGCCGGATAGCTGCTTTCGCTGTGCAGTTTGTGATATCAGCAGTTCTTGGTGATCCTACTACTCTGATTGCTGG
Organism: Artemisia annua; assembly: GCA_014162995.1. NCBI lineage: Eukaryota > Viridiplantae > Streptophyta > Magnoliopsida > Asterales > Asteraceae > Artemisia > Artemisia annua. Next base: position 32,116 of record LBNU01009968.1, on the reverse strand, counting down.
TGTTGTGGGTGCTTTAATCTCAAAATAGAATGTAAATACTTTATAGGTAAATCATGTTGACACATTGTAAATATGTATTTTCTCAATATTAAGTAGTTACTGAACAATGTCACATAGAATGATCCAAAAAGAAAGACAGGTATATAGTTATGCCACCTCAAACTAATCACCAATGAGCAAATTGACCAACCGCACAAGATCATACGCATAACAGAGTTTGCACACAAATGTTATTCTTGTTTGAGTTTGTGTGTGTGTGCGCGTTGATGAAAAACAGATTACGTTCGAGAAAATTATAAAGCAGCATTTATTCTGTCTAACATTCCATACCTGCACAATTAGAGTCTCTTAATCCTCTGCAAAAACTTGTATTCCCGGAACTTCTGATGTCCCAATACCTTAACAGAACCAACGTTGGAGCATTCAACATATAGATCACGTCAACGAAACAAAATTCTATTTAATAACATCCTAAGCACAAGATGATTACAACGTGAAAGGATCATCATTCATTTGCAGTAGCTCTTGAAGCTGGAGGATATGATGCTAACAGAGTAACAGGGTAAATAATTAAAAGTTAAATGATTGTGCTCCTAAACTGATTCCTGGGGGGAAATAATTCACACTGACACAAGCCTATTCAAAAAAAGATCTCAGATTGCAACTGATCATCAAAATCAATGTCCTTGTTTAAGATCTCTAGAACCAGATTTACTAGCACTGTTTCCACAAGAAACTGAATATACAAACGATGGGATGAAAACAATCAATTACCCACACCCGTAACTTACATCAGGTATTGTAGCAACTGATTTAAACGGAATTTCCACTCTTTCTTTCACGAGGCATCGAGTTACACCATTTTCGACAACCAAAACCTTCCCAGGTGGACACTCTATCGTTATCTCCGTCCTTTCTTCATTGCCTTGTTCTTGAACCATGCCCAAAACCTTGAACTCGCCCCCTCTTCCACTAAGCCTAGGTTCAAAACCAGACAGATGCATAACAGCAATAAAACCAGCAACCGTCAATACCGTCTTTGCAGCTGCACCTATCATCTGTCCCAATCCTTTTAATGCATTTCTAGACTTTGATTGTTCAGCACTGCCCTTTGAAGGGTCAGTTGGGCCCCCATTTTGATGGGTTTTGGTTGTCAAAGAGAACTGTGATAGGTTACCATTCGTTGAGGCTAGGGAAGAAGTAAGGCGGGTTGGGTAAGGAGGAAGAAGAAGATCGTTGTTTTCCATCTCTACTGTTGAGCTAGCAAAAGCAGTAGCTTCTTGTATGACATCCAACTGGTCACCTTTGTAAGATTTTAGCTTTTGTAGCAACTTTTTGCGACTATAATCAATCTCGGCAAGAGATGCTTCCTTTTCATACCACTGCTGCTGTTGCAACGCCTGAAACAAGAGGAAAGTGAGGACATTTGGTAGGACACAACGAGACTATATGAAACAAATGTAATATATCTACAGATAAGAGTTTTGATATCTGCAAAACAGTATAGAACTTTTGGTTTGCCCAGCTAAGATTCACTGGCGATGGTTATGAGATGCATATATAGCAAGGGAGATCTTCAGGCCATTCTACAGTTCATACATTACAGCAGTTTAAGACACAGAAAGTTATATATCTAAGGTCTAGTGCAGAGACTTTTCATATATATGCTGTCAAAGCCACATACTAGAAGCTCAAAATTGCATTCCTGAAAGTGATTTAGAACCTTCCCTTTAATTGTAAATCAACCCTATCAACCCTATGAGATGATAATAAAAGCATTAACCTTACACTATTCCCCTACTAAAGCGTTACAGCGAGTGCTGCCTCGAAGGACAATAAATGGCTGGGAACAATAACTTTCGCTAGTCAGTAACTCGGTATCAAATCTACATAAAGAATAATTATGAAAGAGGTTTGCCATAGAACAAAATAGGCCGACTAAAATGAAAATAAATAAATAAATTAATAAATAATTATTGGAATTTTCTCAAATGAAAATTGACGTTGTAAGTTGAAATAAAGGTAAGTTTTTAAGATGAGCTTTGCTAATCAAGATGTTAAGGTGAATTCGTGAATGTGTCACGACATAGTCAGGAATAAGCTAGAAATGAGGAAATGCACGAGAAGCTCAAAGCTAGCACCGACTGATGACAAGTTACGATGAGTAAATAGCAACATTTTATTTCAGTCATTTCTTTAAGGCCATTAAACACCATAACCGCAAGAGTGAAATGTTTGCTACCCATTGATGTCCCGCTAATATTCAATGCCAAGGGGGTGTTTATTTAAGCTTATATGTGGGCTTATGAGCTTATTTGTGTTTCAGCTTATATTTCATAAGCCCCAATTTTCTGGCTTATTTCAAGACTTTTGCCTTTTGGGCTTATATAAGTTTATTATATTATAACAACGCACTATCTATTTGCACAAAGAACAATGACCTCCTACCTTAACCACTACTATAGGTATATAGTCATCATAAATAAACAGGATACTATAACAGACCTGCAAAGAAGAGAGCTGAGACTCAAGAGCCTCGAAAGAATCCTTAATATTCAAAAGACTCTCATCATCATCTTCTTCTTCTTCATCTTGTTTGTTATCTGTTGTGGAATTAACTGAAGAATTGTGAATGCAATTGGTTATTTTTGACCGGAGCTCTGAGGCTCGAGCGAGTACTAAAGCGATACCATCTTCATCCATGGAGAGAAAGTGAGTTTGTGGTTGGATGTTGTGTTGATGATAAGGGTTTTCCGCCAAAATTAGGGCTTTCACTTGTGGACTTGTGGTTTCCCCAAATTTGATAGTGAGATGTCACTTCTCTTATTTTGGTTGTTGCTTACTTTATTTTTTGTGGAGTTTTTTACAAATTTGGATTTACATATAATTTGCATTTTCATCCCCGTGCTTTAATGATTATGCTGTCCGCTTTTGACCGTTAGTCCGTTAAAAAGTGTTGTTAACCCTTTTTTGGATAAAGGGGATTATCCTGCACCCTGGTAAATATATTAAACTAAAAAACGTTTAAGTACAAAGGATATAGGTGAAATCCCATATCTCAGCCGGTTACATAGGCGATAAAGCTTACATAACAAGGTAGACAGCTAAGAAGCTTGAAAATAACTAGTGCTTATGAGATGCCATAAGCACTTACAACTCAAAAAATAACACAAACAAGCTAACCAGCAGCTACCGTGAAAGATGAACTTCCACCTGTATTTAGATTAGCCAAATCTTCATTCACATGTGTGACATGTTCTCCATCTTCCTCATCATCGTTCACCAATGCAACATAAGAATTAGATGTAGTAACAATACCTTCCTTAGAAGTAGAACCAGTAGACTTCAACTTAGACGACGTTGTATGCACGTTAGGCCGAGTATTATCCCCCTTCTTTGGTTCGCTAGTAGTCTTCTTTGGCTCATACCTGAAATTCTGTTTGACTGAAGTACTAGCAAAATGACTACCTTTAGCAGACTCGGCTTTACCTTTATTCTTCTTATGACTCACCGTTTGGAAACCATCATTGGCAGGCACAGTAGAAGGATTAACAACATTTGAAGTAGTAGCAACAGGATGATTGACCACTTTATTAGGGCAATGATCATGGATATGGCCAAAAATCTTGCATAATGTACACCCGGGAGGCCTCCATTCATACTCAACTCGGATACTATCTTTAGTAAAACCATCCCCATAAGAGAGGGGACCCCAATAGTAACAACCTCTACGAGTTCAGCCTCTGAACTAACCTCAATCAAGCACCGAGAAAAACTACTTCTACCCCAAGAATCCTTACACATAGAGCTCGTATACGAATCAAGCATAATAGGCTTGCCAATAAATGAAGCAATTAAGCTAATACCATCCTCTTCAAACACTCGAATAGGAACATCATGTAATTTAACCCATACCGGAATACAAGTCAGCTCTTCCTTACACAACCTAGTATCAATTGACCATTTCTTAAGAATGATCGGCGAATTTCGTATCATCCAAGGGCCACCTTCCAAAATTGCTTCTAAACCAGACTGAGTATCAAATTTAAAAAAGAAAAAGCCTTTTTCATTCATCATAATCTTTTTTAAACCATATTTAGCCCAATTATTTTTAACATAGTACTCAACCACTGGAAACGCCATT
>LBNU01009968.1:10696-27857 GCA_014162995.1 Artemisia annua | reverse complement strand
AGGAACATCATGTAATTTAACCCATACCGGAATACAAGTCAGCTCTTCCTTACACAACCTAGTATCAATTGACCATTTCTTAAGAATGATCGGCGAATTTCGTATCATCCAAGGGCCACCTTCCAAAATTGCTTCTAAACCAGACTGAGTATCAAATTTAAAAAAGAAAAAGCCTTTTTCATTCATCATAATCTTTTTTAAACCATATTTAGCCCAATTATTTTTAACATAGTACTCAACCACTGGAAACGCCATTCTATTACCAATAAAGTAGCCATAAAGGGTATGTTCAAGACGTGCACTAACCTTTTCAACCACACTACGTGGAATAGAAACGTTAACTCCTTCACAAAGTGAATCAGCAACCATTGTATCTTTGATACTGTCATCAGAATTAGAATTTGTTGCATTAGTATTTATCTCATAAACCTCGAGCAAACCACTCATAGCTTCATGCACCTTTGAACGAGTATCACTATCCAAATTAGACCATATTGGATATTTACCAGCTTCAAGCTCCTTAAGGAATAAATCAATATCCAAGGTTGAATTCAGCGAGAAATCAAACACCAATTTAATAAGATCATGTTTGCTTTTGATAGAATTAAGCTCAATAGAAGGACCAGTACCCACGTTCGACCTGAACATGAGGAGATGTCTTCTTATGTTTCCTTATAGTCACCTTCGACAAACCAACAGTAGCACTCAATTCTTCAATATTCAAATTAACCGGTTGTGTTAATGTATTGTTCCCCTCTCCCTTATTCGACATCACAGTAATGAACACCAAATACTAATGCAAACACATGAAACCAGAAACAAAACACTTCAATAAATACGAGTAAACCCTAATTTAACCAATTAGGGTTTTTAATCAGGAACGAACAATAGCTAATCCATAATAAATTATTGATGTCTAATCAAGGTTAGTGATTTAAAAACCCTAACAAGCGATTCAACAGATTTACCCTAATCCGATTGAAAAAAGGAGTGATTTGAATAAACCTATGATAAACACAATGTTTAATCAGCAGTATAGTCAATTCAATACAGGAATCAATGATTATATGGACGAATTTGATGAAAAAACGATTGAGAATGGTTAGGGTTTAGAATTCGCCACCTAGAGAGAGGTTTTTAGGTTTCTTCTACATTAAGTGTCGTTAACCCTTCTTGTGTGCTTCTAGGGTTGAGCATGATAAACCATGGACAAACAAACTGGACCGAACAAGATCACAACTCGGTCCGGTCTGGTCCTTGGTTCACCATTTTCGTCATACTAGCTCCTCGATTCGATCCGATGCACAACCCACCAATATGCTTTATTTGACCAGATCGGACCAAAAAGTGGGACCTGACCGAACACATTTCGGTATGGCCCTCGGTCCATCTTTCCTTTTTGCTAATGGTTTTCGATCATTCTGTTTCGGTTTTGAGCAAACGCTCACCCCTATGTATGTCATATGAGGATATCTATGTCTTTACATGCCTTCATCTTCAACCATATATTTTTTTATCAGTTTCTATATATTGTTTAATCAACTTCACAAGTTTATGACAAAAGAGCAAATCAGTTAACTCATTTTTACAAATCAAATTTGTTCAAACATAGATACCTAAATACGTGAAACCATCTATCTTGTTTTGAAAATCACAACTGACAATACAATAAACTATTAACTCATCAAAACAATAAAAGCGTTAACCCATCAAAACAGTTAAACCATTAACACAACTAGGGCATTGCCACGTGGTTCGGATTCGATTGCACCAGCATCACCTTTGTCGCCAGAAAAATGACACGACGTGTTTTTGTGTAGTGTATGCTTAAATCCGAGGTTTATTTAGCGTTTAGTGATGTTTGGATGTGGTTGGTGGTTAACGGTGGTAAAGGTGGTAGTCTTGAAACTGGTGCTCTTTGCCTAAGGTTAAGCCCTAAGGGAAGGGTCAGTCGACACTCAAAAGGAGTGTACGGGGCCGGGGGTTTTTCATCCAATTTAAACCTTTTGAAGTATTGTATTTTAGGATGATATGACCAAGTGATTAGGAAATGAATATTTTGCTAAAAGGTGATATTTTTAGACAAAGTGAACTTTGTGTTTTTTAGTCTTTATTTGAAGAAAAAAAAACAAAAAGAATAGGAGGTCAATGATGAAAATTATTAAAAATGACTAAAATGCTCATCGAGTGACTTGTGTACGGGTTACTTAATGTCACTTATTAATGGACTAACGATCAAAGCAATGGTTTGTTAAACATAAACAACCACGAACGCCTAAAGGAGCACAAGGAAGAAGCCCAAGTGATTTAGAATTTGGAGAGCTTGAGGGAACTAAAGATCAACCGTCCTCTCATTCGTGCCATCAAGAGGAAGCCCGCGTATGCTAAGTACTTGAAGGACTTGGTTTCAAACAAGTCAAAGATTGAGGAAGTTGCAGTTTTCAAACTTAATGCTAGATGTTCAGAAATTCTACAGAACCAACTACCATCGAAAGAAAAAGACCCAAGGAGTTTTACTCTTCCTTGTTCAATTGGTAATTTAACTGTTAGGAATTTCTTAGCTGATTTAGGTGCTAGCATTAGCATTATACCATTTTCTATCTTCAAAAGACTAGGTCAAGGTAAACCAAAACCTGTTGGCATGTTGGTTGAAATGGCTGATAGAACTACGCAAGCCCCCAAAGGCGTGATAGAAAATGTGCTAGTGAAAATTGAAAAGTTTATATTTCATGTAGATTTTGTTATTCTAGATATGATTGAAGATTTTAGGATGCCAATTATCTTAGGAAGAACATTACTAGCAACTGTTCACGTGGAAATAGATGCATTTGGAAAACTGATAACTCCTAATTTATACGTGTTTTAGCTATCAAATTCCCACGATGATTACTCCTTTTTGCTTTGTTTTTATTGAATATCGTACTTAATTACTCTAAATTTTTGTTTTAATAATTATTTGGAGCAAAAGGAGAATTCTCGCGGAAAATACTGAAAATCGAGCTAAATTGCCAAAGTATGATAGAGTGCATTTTTCAGCCAGTTGCATACACCGTATGCCATTCCTTATGCATACCGCGTATTTCGTCTTGTCAAATAAATATCCAAGTTGAAGATGCCTTCGCCGTATGCCACTCTTATTGCATACGGCGTATGAGCTCTCTTTGAATTATTCTCCCAAGTATTGAAGACCATACGTCATATGTCCTATCCAATTGTATGCTATATGCAGTGATTTTAGAAGATTAGAATATGCTATTATAGAGGCATATGGCGTATCACCATCCAGGTGAATACGCCATATACATGGACGGGCCCAAGCCCTTTTGAGCCTATAAATACAAACCTATTCCACACATTTGAGGGAGTTATGGAGTCCTAGAGTTAGAAGAAACCCTAAATTCGTTTTAGGATGCTATAGAAGAAGAGAAGACACTAAGAGTGAAGGTTTTACACATCACAAACATTTGATTATCAGTTTTTCATTATGATTTTTATTATCTTGTATACTCTGAATAATATTTGCTTATCATTTGTTATAGAAGGCTAAGCCTCTTGTGGTTGCCTTGTTATGAACCTATTTTATTCAATGATTAAAGTTCTTTAGTTTATTCTATGTGTGTTTTAGATGATTTATGTGCTGTTATAGACTTATGCCGTTGCGTAGACCATGCCTACCTATTGATTATAGTTGTTTAATAAATGATAACCAAGTAAAAGACACCTATATCAATCATTAACATACCTTGGCAAGTAGGATAGTGGTGGACGTGATACACCGATGACCAATGATGTACACCATGTTAAAACTGGTAGACAATAGGGATTAAGATTTAGTAGCGACATTGGCGGCTGACCGGTAACCAAGGCTTTTTACCTTTTTTCTAGAAAACTAAGTGGTTTGGAACCCACACAAAAATGTAGGTTACATAGATCAACTGAATGAACTTAATGCTCGGAATATTAGTTAGGATAGCATGGCGAAAGGCATGCCCAGCCTTTAGGAAGAAGTTAGGAGGAAAATCGATGACCAAGTGACTTCATATATCTTTGATTCACCAAAGCACACTAGATGAACATTGCATTTAGAACTACATCATTAATAAAATTAGGGGATTAGCAAGGAAAACATGCATTTATCTCTAGATCTTCTTTTAACCAAGAACCACGTTATTGTTTTATTTTTTTTATTTTATCTTATTTTTAGTTATTAGATTAATTAGGACTAAAAACATAATCGGTGGATTTAAAACGTATCTGACAACCAAAAAACTACTAGACATTTAGAATCTCTTCACTCTATGTGAACGACCGGCCTTGGCTTTGTACTATACTATACGAACGGGTACACTGCTCGTTACTGTTGGTGGTTGTCTAAAGGATTTGGCACACTATAAATTTAAAGCTAGATACAACACATCAAAAAAATCTCATTAGAAGTAGGAAATGAGAAAATTTTGTTTAAAATAGAGGATAATTTAGATGAGACAACTATTCCCATTGAATCAGTTTGTGAGCTTAGGAGTGTGAAGGCAAATAAAAAGGAGGAACCGCCGTTCAAAAAAATAAAAAGTAAAATAAAAAGGAGGAATCATTTAACATATTAGACTAGGATGATGATTTACTTTCATATGATTCTCCTTTGTGCATTAAATTCAAGGAATTTAACTATTTGCTTTCGATTGACGATGATATCTTCACAAGTGAAATTGATGTGTAGGATACGGACGAGTAACAACAATATAGATGGTCAAGGACACTAGACACTGGGAAACCATAGGTAACCAAATTCGAAGATGAGGAACCACCTCATAAGTTGCATGTAGAGTGCCTTCATCACCATAAACAAAACAAAAGGTACATTGGTTTGAGCCTATTGAAACACATAGTAGGGAGTCATACCAACTATGGACATCTTTTGATCCGTATTCAAAAGAGTGTGATAGAGGTGACTTGAATGATGAAAAAAGAAGGCACGATGTTATAAACCAATGGGCATGTGGTTATGATGAAGAAAGGTTTGAGATTCCATGGAAAGACATGCCTTTCAAAGATTGGTTGAGAATACGTTATGGAAAGTGGATGAGCTGACCACAAGGAAAATTTACAATGATTGTCTAATGGAGGATTATTAGGATGAGCTTGATGATCTCACATATGAAAATTAGGGAGAGACAACAGCCTTTACGGCGTATACCTGTAACCAATCCTGAGGACGAACATGTGCCTTCAATTGTATCAAGAAGGGCCAAATAACTTTTTCGATCTGGCATACTTTAATGATGAAGATAAGCAAAGGATGTAGGAAATAACTGGTGATCGTCTTAGTGATAATGATTGGTATACGGGTCTCATTGAAGAAGAAAATTTGGATTGCCTATAAGAATATTTGAAGTTGCACTCGAGTGATGGCTTCGTTAACACCGAAAGGGAAGAATACAGGGAGAATATGTGCAATTTTCTTGGAATGCCATACAAGAAACCTCCTTCTATCACGATTGAGAAGTTTGAGATCACGAGATACACGGTAGATCTCGAAGAAAATTATGTGAAGGAAAATGTGCTAGAAACCAAAGAATTACCAAGGACCATGTCAAATGTAGCTGTGATTAAAATCAAGGCTAATGGAAGAAATGGATGCAGCTGGACGTATCCAAAGAGCACCGTAGATGTGCGGCATGAGTCTAAGTTAAAGACTCATTAATAAAGAAAAGTGCTAGTCGGGAGACAACCCGATCATTATTTTCATTTTTGTTTCATTTTTAGACTTTTTATTAGTTTAGGTTTATCTTTTAGCTTCGAGCCCGGGAATATTTTGAATTTTCATTTATACAGGTTGTGTTAACTTGGAAAAGCTGAGAAGAAGCCCAGGTAAGTTTTCTTCGAACTTGAAATTTTCGAAAATTCTAGGAAATTATAGTTCTAGTGGTGGTTACGGCGTAGGGGTTACACCCTTGTTGCGCCGTATATAGCAGTGGTCAAAAATGATTTTCATCCTATTCTCACTTACAGTGTAGAGGTTAACCCCTCTATACGCCATAATGACCTCTGGTTTACATCGTAGAGGTATCATACCTCTTGCACCGTAAAGGATTCTAATCAAGACCTTTTCAAAACGATTTTTAAAAACTTTTCTAAGCCTTGTATTTTATTTTTGAACTTTGTGGGTGTGTTCCTTGGAAACCTTCACGAGAGTAGAACTCGTCCTCTCAGGATACCTAGGGGTTTAAAGGCTTGTTGCATATACTAAATGCAACCGTGATTCATACGAGAATGAGTTAGGATTTTCTTTTTCATTTTTATTTTTATTTTTAGTTTATCTTTCTATTATGATGCACATGATTTTTTGTTAAGTGTTTTCAGGGTTATGGATTTCGCTCAAGACGCACAATGTGGGACATGTTTGCATACGTGGATTCATCTCAAGTGGGGGGATCATGTAAAATTTAAAGTATAAAGGAATATTTGAATATTTACGTTATTAAACACTAACCCATAGTTATCAGTTATGATTACCTCGCAGATGGTTCAAGGATGGTTGGTGTTGGTTATGTTCATAAAACCAACTAGTTAGATTGAAGGTTGAGTTGGTGTGCATTTTCCTTTGCCTATAACTTAATGATATATTACTATTTGGAAAACTAGAATTCATACACTATAGCACACTAACTCATTATTGATGAAGATCAGATTCTTGCATCTATTCTACTTAGACCATTGGGTGGACATTGACTAGTGACGAGGAGAGTGTGGATTTTAGACTATTTATTTACTTATTTTTCATTTTTACACCTTTTAAACGTAAATCCCATGTCTCTTCCTACCATTTACAATCTTGCTTTAGTTGTAATTAACTTGTTATAAAGGCTTGAGCAATCACTTGTGATTTTGTCGTCTATGTACAAGTGACATTATTGACTAAGAGTGCTTTTAAGAATGATTCACCCCTAGCCTTATATGTATTTACCCTATGTTTCATTTAAGGTTTTTCTAGACCTTGGCCCTAGTGGTGGAATTTCATATACTCGCCAAGCCTATGATATATACACTCTATGTCTGTTCAATTAAGTGATCACCCCAAAAATGAAACACATAGATTAGTGAAATTATGAGTTTGATTTTGTTTCCTTTTTTGTGAGGTTTTTGTCAAGAGATTTCTAGCACAGGTAATTTGTAAATTCGTATCTTCCAGTTGACTTGGGAGATATCTTTTTAGAAATTATTAAAAGCTCTACTTGAGGGCAAGTAGATGTCAAGCGAGGGGATATTTGATCAAATTATGTATACTTTTTCTATCAACATCTCTTGTTATTTGCTAATTATTCTTGTTTTTTAATAAGAATTCGTACTTAATTGCTTACTACTTGAATAATAGGACTTATTTGAGCATTGGAGTGAAAAGATGCGAAAACGAGAAGAAAATTGAAGGAAAACAAAGAAAAGCTGGATCAGAGTTATATACGGCGTAGATGACCTGTAAAGCTTACGCCGTAGTTACATTAGCACTTGAACACCAGGTCAACCACTAAGACTTACAGCATAACTAAACACTTAGCCGTATACATTATGAAGACCAGTTGACCACCGAGTTATCAAGACAACTACGGCGTAACGAGCTCGTGTTGCTTACGCCGTAGTAATGAAGAGCTAAGAAGAACTCTGGATCAGTAGTATATACAGTGTAAGTGCACACTCACCCCTACGTCGTAACAAAGACGAAGGTTATGCAGAATGAAGGATCAGAGATACTTACGACGTAGGTCACCACTTATGCCTACACCATAACAAGTGCGAGACAAGTGAATGTTATAAGTATAAGCCCTAATTCAGTCACAATAGACACATCATTCACCATACAAAACGTATTTCTTTATCATGACTTACAAAATGTTGTTTGCGCGTGTATTCGTCTAGAACCACACGGTTGCAACAGGTTCCATCAATTTAAAAAAAGAAAAAGAAAAAAATGGTTGCATCAAGGGTTATACCAGAATCACAAGTTCGCAAATATAATATTTACCGCTATACACACCATCGCTTTGCGCAGGTATTCGTCTACTCTTATAAAATTGTGTGATCAATTGAGATTACGATAACCTATAAATAGACTAACATAATCTTAATGAACAAGATAACTAATCTTATTAGGAAACTAATAAACATAATAAAGATAAATAGAAATCCTATATATGTTTTATTGTCTAATACTCCCAAATAGTTTGAAAGGGAGGCTTTCGAATGAACAAACTAGCACGAATATTTAATCCTCTTCTTCTCTGTCTTTTTTTCCCTCTCTTCCTTGTTGTTGGTTTGCACGGATATAGACTTGTATTTGACAAAAAAGTTGTATACTGCTTGTCGGTTTCCTCCTTTTTTTGTGATGTTTGCTATTTTTTTTGTTACGTTATAGCTTGCTTTGCCTTTAGGAGTGAGCGGAAATTCGGTAGTTAACTCTTGTCGTTGATAGGGCTGAGCAAAACCCGACCGACACCCGAAAACCGTCCCGATCTCGACGTCCCGAATCGTCCCGAATCCCGAACCGGCCATACTCGGGTCGGGACTCGGTTTGGGTTTTCAGCTTGTCGGGATTCGGGTCGGGTCGGGAGTCGGGATTACAAAGAAAAACCATACAAATCGGTTTCGTTTCGGGACTCAGGACGGGATTCGGGACGATTCGGGCTAGACTCGGGTCGGGATTCGGTTAGGATTTTCATGCTTGTCGGGATTCGGGCTTCGTCGGGACGGGTCGGGTTCCGGCCCGATGCACACCCCTTGTCGTTGACAACAATAATATCCGGTGACGAAGAAGATAGTATTGACATGGCTAGAGTTTTGTTTAATAGTGTTTATACGTTGGATATGAAAAAAAAGACTACTTAAGCAAAAGGAATAAAGAAAAACAATAAACCGAGATCCCTCCGGAGCATCGTTACGTAGCCGATGACCGGAGGATCGCAAGACCGGGTCCGAGCTTCCCAAGCTCTATGATGCTGTGGAACTTTGCAAGGGTCTTACCACCTCCTTTATTAACTATATTTGAGTCTTTGGAGTACTTTGGGATTATAATCCGTGCCGAGGATTTGTGTTTGTGGGTCGGAGTGATTTTTATTATTATTTATTTATTTTTGGTGGATCTTAACTAAAGTTCGGATACCATGTTAAATAGCAAAGATATATTTTATAAATTGTGTGATCAATTGAGATTACAATAACCTATATATAGCTAACATAATCTTGAGGAACATGATAACTAATCTTATTAGGAAACTAAATAAACGTAATAAAGATAAATATAAATGGGCAAATCGCATAAAAAGGTATTAAACTTATGTTCAATTTCAATTTAAGGTACCAATCTTTTTGTTTTTTGTTTTTTCCTTCTCAATTTTAAGTATTGATCTTTTTTCTTGTTGCAATTTCGGATAGTTAGTAGGTTTGCAGGTTACACAGCAGGTTAAATACTAAACACCCCTTTAACTTTTGTTACACCTAATTCCAAACACCTCCCTTCTTCAACCTCCTATCCTTTATCACAACACATCTTTAACCTCTGTTCCTTGTCTCAATACACCAACTCGTACCATTAAGGATTTAAATTTTCCATAAGCCAAAAAACTAGCCATACATACTTATGAATCCTTATAATATGTTAAGCAAAACAACAATAGTTGTAGTTCTACTACACGATAGATAAAATATTAAGGGAGGTGATTTGCACACTTCTATAAATGATTAGGACACTATAAATTAGAGTGTCTTGCCATTTTACACTCATATTAACCTTTACTTATTTTTATCCTGTGAGGGTATAAATGGACTCTAATTTAGAGTGTCTCAATCATTTATAAGAATGTGCAAATCACATCCCAAATATTAATTGTTACTGGTTCATACAAGGACACGAGTCACACGACACCCCCTGTGGATAATTATTTGGCATGTGTTCAACTATAACATATAGTTAACAATTTTAAATTCCAATTGTATTGGTAACTGTTAATACCGAATATAATCATAAATGGTGAGTGCTAAAAGTTTTCTTATTCATCACTCCAGAAATTCATATAAATATTTTTCGATAATCAAATTTTAGTTCGTGAACAAAATTCACGAGCATTATGCTAATTTTGTGTGACTAATCCAAACAGTTTATATTTAGCAGTTAATTTGACTTCACTCGATGTGATTAGAAATTTTGACACTGGTTGTGATATTTAATGATGGTGGTGAATGAATGTAAAAAAAAGAATGGATTCAAGTTTAGTGATCCGTTACTTAACTAAAAAATATTTTTAAATTACACAACATGATAAGTTAGATACCTTAAATTGAGGTTAAAAATGTTGGATACCTTAAATTGAAATTGAACATAAGTTGAATATTATTTTATGCGATTTGCCCGATATAAACCTTATACATATTTTATTGTCTTTTAGTGTAATTGGCATCACTGAAAAGATCCTTCTTGATTATTATTTAATTAGAGTTGTACGTATGAGCTTAAAGATTGTAGATGCCCTATGTTCCATGATTCATTGGGAGATAAATTTTAAATTGTCACTGATTTAGAATATAAACTATATTATTGTTTGTTTAGGATACCCTAAAGTGTCATAGTTTGAGTTTAAATTTAGTTTTTAAATGGTTTCAAGGTCAATTTGAATTTCACAGTAAAATTAAATTAAGCGTGGTATCCATGTGTTGCTCAATATGTCAGTTATTAGTCATAAGCTAATATTCTAATAAAAGTGGACCATGGGATCAGAATGACTATCACAACAAAGTGCAAAGTATAAAGGAGGGTTCCTTAGGGACCGATTCACTCTGCGTAGATAGACCGAATGCAGAAAACCTATCTATCGCGTAAATCTTTCCGTGCATCTCTTGACCATTGCACTAAGGCTTTGGAAATAGAAATGATTATTGAAGCACTCCTAGTAAAAAGTGTAAATATCCTCATTGAGAATCATAAAACTATAGGGTGTCAAAATGCCAACGGGAAAGAGGTTGGGTAACAGGTCAAAATGGGTAATTTTAGCAAGAGTGTATTGGGTCTGGCCGACCCAAGATACTTTTCGTCTGTAAAAAAATTAGCTCCTTTTTTTTTAGTCATTGGTTTGTCAAATCCATTTCCTTTTAAGCTAGTAATATTACCTGTTTAACACTCAACCCATTCAAGATAAAACATAGCCTGCATCAATGATCAACCCATTGTCACATCAAATAAAAATGCAGAAACCTAGTTAATGAAGCTTACATTTATGGACAAAACAGTCGCATCCCAGTTTCACTTTTTAGGTGTCACTAACACTAATATTATGACTGTAAATATTGCGGGAAGCCTTAAACATGCATAACTATGTTGTGAGTTATCACACATTCGACTAATTTCCACATACATGTCTTGGTGATTTTCAGCAATAGCATTCACTAAACTAAAAAAATGTCTCTAGTTAACTTTTCTTATACATTGCACAACACTACTATATTCTTTTTAAATTTACCTTCAGAACTAAAGTAATTTCTGTAAAAATACCGTGTTGAGTTCCTTAAACGGAAAATGCCTGTAAGGCTGTAACACCAATGTTATAATGAATCAAGAGTCCTCACATTAAAATTTCAAACATGTGTTTAAAAGAAATTTGATGAATCTTACATTCATTACAAGCGCGTAATGAACATTTGATCCAAAAAGCTTGCTTTTCGTCAGGGCTTAAGTGTTCCAAGGATCAACCTTATCTAACTGAGATACTAAATTTTAAACTGAAAATTGTCTTTATTTATTTATTTTCCTTAGGCATGAAAAAAGACACAGGGTCAGGACCAAAAACCCAAAAGGGTGTCTAAAACTCACCTAAACTTTCTTTCTTTATGTTCAACATTTGTTAAGAAATAGAAATCATTTGATATCTGGTGATAACCACAAGGACTAACTTGGTATATTTGTATTTTCAGTCTTAGTCCTCTTTGGACCTTCCTGGAGTGTTGATAAACTTTGAAGGGTGACATTGGGCTTTTGTTCAAAGATATATGGCAAGTGCATAAAAGGGAAAGACACGGAAGGACTTGGATGCAATTATTCCTGGATATACTCCCGTTAGGGTTGTCACATTATGAGTCGGGTTGTTTTATTTTGCTCTAGCCGTTTTCCTGTCTCTTTGCTGGAAAACGACCTGTGCTTGATCTCTTCTATATATTTGATTTACTCTCTCATTTGTAATAATCCAGAAACCACATTATTCACTTTCTTATGTTCTGGTTGTTATACTTGATTGAGATCAAGCTTTTGTACCTCTGTTTGAGAACAGTTTGGTTTGTAATCTTTGAGTTTTCATTAATAAAATCATTCGATTTATATTTTTCTACATGGTATCAGAGCCAGGTTGCATAAACTTGCTCTGAATATCGATTTAAAATTTTTAGGGTTTTATAAAACTTTGGGGTTTTTTTCAAAAATTAACTGTTATAAGTCGATTAAACCGTGTTAATTGAAAGATTTGATTAGCTATTGGTCAGATCTAAAGGTTCTTTGAAAACGCCTAATTTTTTGAAAATTAGGGTTTGGTAATTTTTGGGGCTTTTGTCATTTGAAGGCTTCTGGTGTTAATTAAGTGGGGTTTACCCACATATTCGGTGTTGATCTATTGATTGGAGGTGGTAATTTGGGTTTGCCCTAATTTCTAAATTAGGGTTTGGTGATCCTGGTTCTGGGCTGGTGTTGTGTCTTTGCTATATCCCTAGACTAAGTGAATCTAGGGTGTAGTAGGGTTGTTATTCCGCTGCTGTTTACTCTTGCGTGCTCTGTAACACCTCTCACACCTTTCTTTACTTTCTGTTCTTTTATTTATTGTTTAGAGACGGGGAGTAGGATTCAGGGATTGTTGAGATTGTTTGTTTATGGTGTTGTTTGTTGTTGCTGCTTATATGCTTACTTGGTTGTTTATTGTTTGAGGTTTTGCTGTTTGATTGTGTTTTGGTTTGGTGATTGTTGGTCTGCTTGTGTGCGCCCTTGACCTACCACTTTAGTGGCAAGGAAAGCCTGGGAACTTCTTTCTCTCTCTTATCTTGTGTGCTTGTGCATGTTGTTTGATCAATCATGTCTGTTCATGGTTATACTGATGATGAATTTGAACCTGATGAACCTGTTACCTTAATCAGCAAACTAGACTTAAGTCACCCATTACATCTTCATCCTAATGACTCTGCTTCTCTTACTATTGTGTCTATAAAATTAAAGGGAACTGAAAACTACAATGTCTGGTCNAGACCAAAGCTAGTTATGATCATGATGTGACAACACAAACTAGAAACATGTTAGTATGACATTTATGTGCAAGCCTATGTAATGTCTTAATCAAGTTAATGCTAACATGAATTCTTTCCTAAGTGTGCAAGCAAGATGACATTTAAGTACAAGGCATGTAATGTCATTGTCAAGTTAATGCAAACTTGAATTCTTTCCTAAGTGTGCAAGCAAGTGTTATGACAAGTTAGACACATGAATGCTTGATGTGACAATACACATTAAAGACACAAGTCAAGTCACATCAACTTATTGCTAGCCTACATGCATTGATTCATGGCAAGTTAAACACATAACCTATACATGAATGCATGTCTTAAAGTATCCATTTAAATATATAAAACCAAGTTTATGTTTAAATAGAAATGCAAAGTCTAGTTATATAAGACTTAAAAACTAAAGTGATGTTTTATTACAAACTAAAGTTTGTACTTTGTCATTAACAAAACTTAGCAAAGATCGTTAAAATATAAATAACGTTTTTAGGCGACATTTGTATTAACATATTCTAATAACAACTCTTTTCCTTCTGGTCCTGGTTCTTCATCTGGTTCTGGTTCTTCCTTTGGCTTCACAGAGGAATAACTCAATACTCTTATGTCTCTCATCAAAGACAACTCTCTCAAAGGGAACAATGTGCAAGCCAATATGGCAGGTACATACTACAACAAGAGCAAAATTTTTAATCAAAATTTCCAAAAGTTTTTTTTCAACTAATAGCAACTTCAAAAACTTAAGCTAAATTCAGATGGGAAAATCATTGATTCTGGTGCTAACCAGCACATGACATATACTGATAGGGACTTAGTCAATGTTGTTGACATTTCTGATTTTAGAATAAAGGTTGGTCATCCTAATGGATCAGAAGCCTTTATAACTAAAATTGGAAATCTCAAGCTAAATGAGACCCTGACATTGTATGATGTTCTGGTTATACCAGAATATTGTGTCACCCTGATCTCTGTTCATAAACTTGCTAAGGATAATAAAGTTTTGGTTGCCTTTGATGAGAACAAATGTTATTTTTTGAATCAGGATTTGAAAATGGGAAAAGTTCTGGGGATTGGTAATCAATGTGGTGGTCTGTATTATTTCAACTCTGGAGGTACTTCTTATAATACTTCATTTCTTCTTACTAACCTCTCTCAATTTGACTGGCACTGCAGACTTGGTCACCCTGCAGACCCTGTGCTAAATGTTCTAAAATCTAATTTAAAATTTAATCCTAATTCTCAAAATATGGTCTGTGAAATTTGTCAAAGAGCTAAGCAAACTAGAGAACCATTTCCTTTAAGTGATCATTCTACTACTGCTGTAGGTGATCTTGTTCATTTAGATCTTTGGGGACCTTATAAGGTTGCTAGTAGAGAAGGTTACAGATATTTCTTGACTATTGTGGATGACTTCACTAGAGCTGTTTGGGTTTACCTAATCAAAACCAAAGATGAAGTTTTTCATTATATCACGGTTTTTTATAATCTGCTTGAAACTCAATTTGAAAAAAGGGTCAAAAGTTTTAGAAGTGATAACGGAACTGAGTTTGTAAATCAAACATTTTTTAAGTTTTGTGAAACAAAAGGTATCATCCATCAGACCTCTTGTGCCTACACTCCATAGCAAAATGGCATTGCTGAGAGAAAACATAGGCACTTATTAAACGTGGCTAGATCCCTTCTGTTTCAGGGGGAATTCCTCTTAGATTTTGGATTGAATGCATTCTTACTGCTACATTTACCTTCCTCAGTCCTTAATGGGAAATCTCATTTTAAAATGATATATAATAAAAAACCTGCTCTCTCTGATTTACGCATGTTTGGCTGCTTATGCTTTGCTACTTTTATTAACAATAATGATAAAATAA
The DNA here is from genome assembly GCA_014162995.1 of Artemisia annua. Lineage (NCBI taxonomy): Eukaryota > Viridiplantae > Streptophyta > Magnoliopsida > Asterales > Asteraceae > Artemisia > Artemisia annua. The sequence continues at coordinate 12,696 of LBNU01009968.1, read as the reverse complement.
GCAGTAGATCTGAGAAATGTGTTATGATGGGGTATTCTAACTCTAAAAAGGGATATAGATTATACAGTCTTGACAAACAACAGTTCATTTTTTCAAGGGATGTAAAGTTCTTTGAAAATATATTTCCCTTTAAAGAGTCGGTTTCAAATACAGATGCTTCTGAAAATGTTTTCCAAGGCTTAAATCATTTGAACTTTTTCGATGTTGAAACCCCTGAACTGCCCGATGATGAAGAGAGAGTAGACCATAAGCTGAATGGTGACCCTGTGTCACAAAGTGAAGGCGACTACTCTCCTCTGTCTGGCAGAATCCATGTCACTGATCAAAACAGTGATAAAGATTTTGCCGATAAGGATAAGATGGTTGCTACACTTGAAGAAAATAATATCTCTGAGGGCAATTTGAATCAAACTTCAAATCCTTCTGTTCAGGGTGAAGTACCTTTGAGAAGGTCTTCTAGACCTTCTGTGTTTCCAAGAAATTATAATGATTTTGTTGTTGACTCTAAAGTCAAATATGGTCTTGAAAAGTTTGTCAACTACTCCAAACTTGATTCTGCAAATTATTGTTTTACCACCCAACTTAACAAACTCAGTGAACCAAGTCTTTCTTTGAAACTTCTAAATATCCCTATTGGATTGATGCTATGAATGATGAAATATAAGCCTTAAATAAAAATGATACTTATGAAATATGTGAATTACCTCCTGGTAGAAAGGCCATAGGTAATAAGTGGGTTTGGAAAATAAAGTTCAAGTCTAATGGAGAAGTTGAAAGATATAAAGCTAGACTTATTCTCAAAGGTTGTAACCAAAAAGAGGGAGTTGATTTTGATGAAACTTTCTCCCCTGTTGTCAAAATGGTTACTATTAGATGTTTGCTTGTTGTTGCTATTCAAAATAGTTGGCATGTGTTTCAACTTGATGTTAACAATGCCTTTCTTTATGGTGATCTTGAAGAAACTGTTTATATGAAATTACCTGAGGGTTATTTTCCTAAAGATGATACCAGAGTTTGTAGGCTTAAAAAGTCTTTATATGGTTTAAAACAAGCTCCTAGGCAATGGAATGCTAAATTGACTGCTGTTCTTATTGAAAATGGTTTTGGTCAAAGCAAATCTGACTACTCTCTTTTTACCAAGTCTGATAATGATGTGTTTCTTGCTCTGCTGGTTTACGTTGATGATATCATTATCACTGGAAATAGTGTTACTGAGATTGATAAGTTTAAAGCCTTTCTTAATTCTAAGTTCATGATTAAGGACTTAGGAAAATTAAAATACTTTCTTGGCATTGAGGTTAATGATACTAATAATGGCATTTGCATCAATCAAAGGAAATATTGTCTTGATCTGTTTTCTGAATATGGTATGCTTGCATGTAAACCTGCTAAAACCCCTTTGCAGTCCAAACTTGCTTTCACCAATGAGGCCACTGATAATGATCCTATTCTTGACAACATTATTGATTATCAGAAACTCATTGGGAAGTTGATTTACTTGACTAATACTAGGCCTGATATTTCCTATGTTGTTCAATGTTAAAGTCAATTCATGCATTGTCCTCTTAAGTCTCATCTCATAATTGCTTTCAAGATATTAAGATATCTTAAAGGATCTCCAGGTATGGGCATTAACATTGCAAAAAACTCAGGTAGGTCTCTCATGGCTTATTCTGATGCTGAATGGGCCAAGTGCCTGGTTACCAGGAGATCTGTTACTGGCTATTGTGTGTTTCTGAATAATACTCTTGTTTCTTGGAAAAGCAAGAAACAAGCCACTCTCTCTAAATCCTCAACTGAAGCAGAGTACAGAGCTCTTGCTTCAGTTACTAGTGAAGTCATTTGGATTCTAAAAGTTTTAAAGGATTTAAATCTTGAAAATTTTCTTCCTGTTGCTCTTCACTGTGACAGCAACTCTGCAATTAAAATTGCAGCCAACCCAGTTTTTCATGAGAGAACAAAACATCTTGAAATTGATTTACATTTTGTTAGAGAAAAAA
>LBNU01009966.1:55481-66306 GCA_014162995.1 Artemisia annua | reverse complement strand
ATATATATATATATATATATATATATATATATATATATAAAAAAAAAAATCTATTAAAATATAAAAAAAAAAAAAAAAAAAAAAATGACAAAAGACACACTCTCTAAAAAAAAATATTTTTTTTTTTTTAATATATAAATAAAATTATTAAAAGTTCCGATGGTTTTATTTTTAAAATTGACAAAACCAAGGTGATACACTTTGATTCGACATGTAATGAGTATCAGATTAAGGTGATACACTTTGATTCGACATGTAAATTATAGTTGTGTATCACTAATCCAAACTCATGTATCAGTTGGTTATTAGTTGCTAAAATGTTAATTCGTATTAATATTTTATCTTTTGTATATTATTGCTAATATAGTTATTTATAAATGTTTTTAGTGGTTGTTTAGACTAGATCTTATTTTTACAACTTTAAGTTTGATCTCACATTAACCCTCCCCTATATATATATATGGGGAAATCTTACCTACATCAAGGTGTAGCTAACATATCCCCTATATTAATAGTCACACATAATACACGTTTACTAGAAAGACTCATCTCAAATGTCACATATGTTATATATTTATGTGGCCAAAGGACAAACAATAGTTACTCTCAAAAAATATTCGTGTGACTATAAGGTATTTACGGTCACGGATAATGACTAATCCAAAAAAAACTTGTGCCTAATTTGTCACACATATTCGGGGTTTTGGTTACTCTTTTTCGATGGAAAAGGCCACGAACACAACAACGTCACCATATGCCACCTACGGTGGCGGGACTTTTGGTGACACACGACGAAAAAAACGTGTGTGACTATATGCATATCGTCACGCATTTTGGGCGTGACTGATAGAACTTTTTGTACCAGTGAAAATTAAGTATTTTCTTGGTATTGAAGTTCTAGAAAATGAAAATGGTATTTGTTTAAGTCAAAGGAAGTATTGTCTTGATCTTTTACATGAATATGGCTTGTTAGCTGCTAAACATGTTGATGCTCCTTTGCCTGAAAACACTACTTTGAATCATATTGAAACTATGGATGATAAAGCTTTGACTAATATTGGCAATTATCAAAAACTTGTTGGTAAGTTGATTTATTTAACTAATACAAGACCTGATATTGCCTATTCTGTTCATTGTCTTAGTCAATATATGCATGCTCCTTTACAATCTCATTTGGATGCTGCATTTAGAGTTTTGAGATACTTAAAAGCCTCTCCTGGTAATGGTATTCAAATTAATAAACATGGAAATCTTAAGCTTGAAGCTTATGCTGATTCTGATTGGGCTAGATATCCAGTTACCAGAAAATCTGTTTCTGGATATTGTGTGTTTCTGGGTGATTCTTTAGTGACTTGGAAAAGTAAAAAACAATCTACTTTGTCCAGGTCTTCTGCTGAGGCAGAGTATAGAAGCATGGCTTTTGCTACTTGTAAATTATATGGCTTGCTAACTTACTTGCTGACATGGGTGTTAAAAACTTGTTGCCAGTGGTTTTGCACTGTGATAATAGCTCTGCTTTGCAGACTGCTGGGAATCCAGTTTTCCATGAGAAAACTAAGCACTTTGAAATTGATGTTCATCTTGTAAGAGAGAAAGTATCTGCTGGGGTTATAAAAACTGAGAAAATTCATACTTCTCAGCAGATTGCTGATATTCTGACTAAAGCTCTGGGTATTGATCAACATAAGTTCTTGTGTGATAAGCTTTGTATGTTGGACATGTTCAGGGTTGAAGGTTTGAGGGAGGGTATTGACTAAATGAGTCAAACCTTCATTCATAAAGTTCAAGGACTGTTTTTGTCATTACAGAAACATTACTAACACTAACTTTTATCTTTTGTCTTTGTTTGTATGTTTTCTATTGTGCAGGGACTAAAGTTGGGAACTCCTAAAGATGGATGCTATAAAAGGATTGCATTGGATTAGGGTTTCAGATCTTTCTGCTTATCGTTGTCTTTCATCTCACAAGTCTCTCAAAGTTTTCTCTCTTGTATTGATATAACTGATCAATCATCTTGATCTAGTTGTGTTATCTGTTTCTGTATTATAGATCATTCATTGTGATCAATTCTTTTCTGGTATTCTTGTATTGTAAAGATTGATAAGTATAATTTGAATCAAGGGGTGGTTGGTTGGATTCAATCTTAGTGTTCTTATAAGTTTTTACATTAGTCTTTTGGGTTGCTATTATAAAGTACTTTCAAAGTTGCTTGCTAATAGATTGGAATCGGTCATGAGTACTATAATTAGCAATGTCCAAACTGCATTTGTAAAAGACCGCCAAATTACTGATGGGCCTTTAATCATAAATGAAGTGATTTCTTGGACCAAGAAAGTGAATGGAAAACTCATGATCTTCAAAGTGGATTTCGAAAAAGCTTTCGACTCAATAAACTGGAATTTTATAGATGACATTATGGGTCAAATGGGTTTTGGTATTAAATGGAGAGAGTGGATTTTTGGTTGCCATCGCTCTGGCTTTTCTTCGATCCTCATAAATGGCAGTCCCTCCAAGGAATTTAAGTTAAGCAAAGGTTTGAGACAAGGAGATCCGTTGTCGCCTTTTTTGTTTATCATTGCGATGGAAGCATTGCACATTGCCATGATGGAAGCAAGAGAAAAAGGTGTCTTTAAAGGTGTTAAAGTAGGCAAGAATAACGTGGAGATCTCTCATCTACAATACGCAGATTGTTGAACCACGATCAAGCCCAATCTAGGATATAGAAACAATGATTTACACAGCGGAATAATAAAGAACACAATCAAAGTTTCATCAAGGTTTTCTCTATTAAAATAATGATCCTCTATGGATCTAGGTTACACACACTAAAGGTGTTTTTACAAGAAGTGTTTTTCCCTCGAGTCACTCCCTCATACAATGATCGTATGTTCCTTTTATAAACAAGGAACCCTAATACAGCAATAAATAAAACATTAATGCATATCACTACCTAAAATAACTTATGCATATCCTAACAAACTATTATAAAACTAACAGCAGGAACCATATCCTATCAGCAGAAACCATCTATAGCTTCAGTAGAACTTCATCAGTAGGAACTTCAATAATTCCCAACAATCCTCCCCTAATCTTGAATTTGACATGGTTAAGTTCAAGATTCTTGATAGATCATTAACATCCAAAGCTTGAGGATTGAAAATTTAACTTTTACAGCAAAATTAGGTAACCAACAGCAATCACTATAGATCAGCAGAAACCAGTAACCATCTTTGAAGAACAGGATTCCAGCAGCAACTTCAACTATCAGCAGCAACTAGAACCAGCAGCAACATGAGTAGATTTTATGAGCCTTTACCAAGTAGCTACTCACTCTTGGGCTAGCTAGTCCTTTGGTGGAATCATGACATCACCCTGGTGAACTAGTAACCAGTTTAACACTTAGAACATGAATCATTGGTGTGTTGAAAAACCCTAATGATTTTTGGCAAATCATCACAGCCATAAACGGATTTGATATGTCTTTACATGTAGCCGTTTGCTCATCCATGGTGAATTGATGACCATTTCAACTCTCAGCAATGAAGCATGGGTGAGTTGAATACCCTATGGTTTTGAGCAAACCATTACAGCTATCAACGGAATTGATGTGTCTTTACCAAAAACCGTTTGCTTTTGGACTAGCCAACTCTTTGATGGAATGCGTCATCATCATGGTGAGTTGATTACCATATATGGTTTTCCGCAGCCTTTACCACAAGCCATAATCTTGTGGGCTAGTCAACTCTTGTGTCAGTAAGACATGGTGAGCTGAGAACCATATGTGTGGTAATTAACCACTACAAGTACCTGCAAACAAGATAAAACAAAAACTATACTATGTTTTTTTTTTTATTTTCTTTTCTTTTTTTTTAATCTAAGAAAAGAAAGAAAGAAAAAAAAATATGAAATATATAAAATATACCATCAATCAGCTGCAGGAACCAAAGAAAATTGTAGTGCCAACAAAAACACTAAGCCTCCCCTTAGGCGTATGAGGATCCAACAGCTACAAAAATGGTTAGAATACAAATAATACAACAATAAGCCTCCCCTTAGGCTTATGCCTCCCCTCAATCAATGCACCTGACAAGGACTATTGTTCTTGGGTACCCAGAATGAACCTTTCCTTTTATTTTTCCAAGAACAACCTGTTGAGGGCTTAACACCAGTATCCCATCTTGTCCCCCACCCCATATACATTGGGTCATAATAACTAGGCCAAAAACCATTCTGAAAATAAGTACTAGTAGGTCTGTAAAATGGTCTAGCAACATGTCTTTTCCAACCGGCTGGAAAAGGTCTACCAGCAGAAACTGGCTTACCAGCAGGAACTGACTTATCAGCAGAAACTGATTTATCAGCAGGATTGGATCTGCTGGTTTTATGTGTTGCTTGTGGAACATATGGGGGAATTTCATTAACATTGGTCCACATTGGTCTAGGTCTCTTTTGGTCAGCACACACACCCATTCTCTTCTCATGAAAATCACAATCCTTAATGAGATAAGACTTGCTACCACACACAAAACAAGATTTCTTCTTAAAAGACTTATTCTTAACACAACTTTGTTTATTACACAAAAATTTATCAGAAACAGAACTAGAAATAAAATTGTGTTTAGCAGAATAAGTAACTGTCTTTGTTTTGGGTTCATTATCTACTTTGGACTTGGGTGAATGAGACTTGTCACTTGGATCACAGGAGGCATAGTCAGTGAACTTTAGGTCTGAGGACTTGTCACTTTCAGAACAAGAGACAAAGTCATTAGTTTTGCAACTAAGGTCTGGCAAGTCACTTGACTTTTTGCCGTATAAATGGTGTGATCCATCAAAGTCTGTGGTAGTGGTGGTGGGCATATGTTCTCCTCTAATAGGTCCAGGTACAGCATGCAATTCTCCTTCTTTTACATAGTTTTCTAATCCTGCTGGTGTAGATTTAGACCTATCATTGATTGCCTCTACACCAACATATTTCTTAAACCCTAAACCTATCTCAGATTTTACAGATTGACTACCATAGAGAAAACTAGCTAACTTATCACCTGAAAGTAGCCATTGTTTATGTCTAGCCACTTCATCATCTAGCTTCTCTTGCAGTACTTGTTTTTCTAAATCTACTTTAGCCTTTTCATTCTCAGAATATTTTAACTCATTTTTAGCATTTGTTAAATCTCTTTCTAACACCCTTATCTTTTCTTCATAAGCAAGGTGATTCTTTTAAAACCAAGTTTTCTGTTGTTCTAAGGTTTTTAAAGCATTTTTGTAAGACTGAACCTCTACATAACATTCATTATACTTAGGTTTCAATTCATCATAAGCCTCCTTAAGTTCATTATATTTTTTATCACAACCAAAAACACAATTATGTACCTTAGGAATGACACCCATGAGTGCAAATGCTTTAGCATTACCGATAGAACAAGCTTCCTTTCTCATCTTCTTGGATTCAGCCTTTCCTCCATACCTTGCTTTGATTGCCTTCCATATATCACTTGCATCATCCATATAACGAAAATCTGCTACATGATCAGCAGGAATAGATTTAAGCAAGGTAGTTCTTGCCTTTGACTCTCTTTGGACAGCAATGTGTTCATCTGCAGTCGTTGGAGGGAGAATAATGAGATTTCCATCGCGATCTCTTCCAGTCTTTTTCAAGCTGTTGCCATTTTGAATCACCTTCTAGATATTCATGTCATTGTTCGTGATCCAGTGTTCCATCTTCTTAGCCCAGACCTCATACTCATCATTCAGCAAATAAGGAAATATTACACGATCCCTTTCATTGTCTGATTCTGCCATTTTACTAATGAGCAGCAGAAACAAGTGAAATCAGCAGGAACAAAATATAGAATCAGTAGGAATAAAATTCAAAAAACAGCAGCTGCAGCTTTTTCAATCCCAAAACTCCAAACCAATCACATATATTGCTCGACTTATGTTAACAAATCAAGACAAGAATAAACTCCTCTGACCAACTAATACAAATACGAGAATAATCACCCTTCTTTTTGCACAAGACACCAAATCTTTTATATTATATTCGACCCACGTGATTGATCAATCAATTCCACATTCAAATCTTCAATTTAATACACACATAGGTCAACAGCAATCGACAACATCAATTATGCAGCCCCACACGTTTATTTTATTCGACACAGATAAAGTGCTGACCCACAATGAATACACGACAACCCCCAATTCAATTTAAATACTGTATCCGCAGGAACCAATCAAATTAACAGCAGCAACAAAATACAACAGAACTAACACATGCGTGAACCTTGACCAATCAACATTCAAAAGTCTTTTTCAAACCCACGTGACACAAATTCATTATTCACCAAAATTGCCAAGTACACCCCTTGTTCAGTCACGTCACACTAACAATTCCCACAATTACTTATAATATTCGAACAAAAATTAATAAGCAGCAGTACCTCGTATTCACAATTCTGACATTGACCTCACGTGAACAATTCATATGCAATTCACTTTATGCGAAAGACGACGGAAACCATTAAATAACCCATGTATACTATCCAATTTATTGATCAATAATTGTACGTAACACCCGACACAAACTGATTTTTTTAAGTCCAGATGAACGATACGTCGTATCCTTTCCAATGACATATACAACCACATCGATAACATAACATATAGATTTACATATATGTATCTTTGAAAATTTTCTGTACATAACTATGGCAACGGAAGCACATTACTTGCAAAACTAGGGAGTTTGCCAAACACTCCCTTATATGACTCAAAACTACATAACTTTTTCGTAAAATACTAACATGACATAAAACTGAACATAAACGTGTTTTGACACTACATAGACTTCTGAAAATACATTAGGGGCGTTACAAGCAATATCAAAGAGTGAGTAAGAGTAGCTCGTAACCTATACTCGAGCGTAGCCGTTAATCTCCCAAAATGCACTCCTACATGCTATCTACAAGCCCCATCGCGTATCTTCATTTACCTACGTAAGACATAATCTGAGAACGGTAAGTCCTTGTGACTTAGTGAGTGAACGGAATAATTAAGAAATAATACTTGCAAATTCTAACATAAGCATAATAGTCTATAACATGGTTAAATGGCACGACTTATAGTCGTATGACTACTTATACATGGCATAAACATAAGTTTGATTCTGAATTTCATATATATATATATATATATATATAACATGATATCTAAGCACGTGCTTCTTGATTAGACGAATACATATTCGCCCTACTATGTTTAAGAACTTCCCTAACCATCGAGTACACTTCTTGGGTTCTAATTTGTCATCGTGCTTTTCTAAACTGGGGTCATCCACTAAGGATGCTTGTTCGTATCTACTTGATACGCTAATTCAATACTCGGGTCATCCACTAAGGATGTAAATACTAATATAAGCACGGGTCATCCACAAAGGATGATACTAAGGGAGTTCTACATCGTGCATTTCTTAGGCACGCTAAACTTGTCAATGATGCTTCTTGTGAGCATACTATTAATGATTTGTTTCGGCTATCTCCGAAACCTTGTACAAATTCAACATCATGTTTAATCTATTAACATGAAGCTAATATGCCGTTACTCACCTTTAGGTCTTGTTTAGTGTTCCACAAGCTTTCCACGAGCACCTAATCACATTATAACTATTCTAATACTATTAGAACTTGCTAACACGTTTATCTTACATGTATTGAGTCTAAACAACTTAAACATGATCACCTAAGGTGCTATTTCATCATTAAACACACTTTTACAACAACACTTTTAGTGCAGAATTTCCTGGGTTGCTGCTGTATTTTGCCTTTTATACAAATTTAACTTCCAAACGAGACAAAACTTAAAGAATAACAATTCAAGTACACTCAGAGAGCTAAAACTTTCGTTTAGACCTCATCTTAATCCGACGAACTGTTTATTCACAGCAGCCCTTCTAAGTCTGCGCATTTTCTGAAAAACCTTGCTGTCCCAAATTTAAATATCACCAAAACGACCCAAAACTCGTAATAAGCTTATATTATAGCTTATATAACATGTCAAGATCATATTTCATCAGGCTCATAAGAAATCTTGTTAAATTAAGCACTTAATAAGCTTGTTCCAAACACCCCTTAATTTAATATACTTAATCATCAACAATAACTAACATCATGAATCTTTCTATGTCATTAACCATAACTTGGGTACATGATTCCTAACATATTTACATCATAACAATAATAATTCTAACATCAATTTCGTCATAATTGATCATAATTTAAAACTAGGTTTTCATAAGTCTTAATTAAACATAACTCTTCTAAATTAACATAAGGATAAGACTAACTTGAATTCTTACCTTGGAATAAGATTATGAGAACTTGAATACTTCTATCACAATTAAAAACTTGTTTGAATTCTTCTAAGAATACACCATAGATACCAAATTCACCTAGTTTTTGATCTTGAAGAAACCTCCTGTATATATTTTGCTTAATGGATAACTATTAGTAATTTCCCTCTAAAATTTTCTATGAATGACACATAACATCACACGCTGGATTTAGAGGTAAAATCCCTGGAATTATAAGCTTATTAGGCAACAAGGGTAGTGTGGTAATTCCACCTAAGAATCTACTTTACATCTTTAGTCCATAACATTAAATAATTCACACAATTAGTCCTTTTTCTGTTAAATATTTGCATTCCATGTCCTTATCTCTATAAAATACTCACATAAAAACTTTTCTACTTTTCTAATAGCAATATACAATTCTATTTCTGAAACTTATAAAAAAATCGGGTGTTACAACTCTCCCATACTGGAATTGTTCGTGTCCTCACGAACACCTTTGGAAACTATCCTGCTTAATTTCTGCCTTTTCAATAAATCTTCCTAACTGCATTTATTCTAACACTAGAACTAATTTTATTTATAATAATTCTAAATCTTATCTAGCATAACTATAAACATATACTTAAAGTACCTGAACCTTCACCAGTTTCATTCTTGACTTCTTCTGCTGGCATCATATACCCTCGACCCTGAGCTCTTGCATCACTCGACCCTCTTCTTTCTGCATTCTTGATATGTCTATCGGGTTGTATCGCGGGTTTCGCTCTTGGGCAATCCCTACTATCATGACCAGTTCCGCGACATATCTCACAAACCCTCGCCGGTTTCCCACAATCCCTACTAAAATGACCAACCTGACCACAACGAAAACACTCATTCCTACCTACCCGACATTCTCAAGATGTCTCTTCTTACAAATTCTGCAAACCGGATAGTCATATTTCTGATCACTATCTCTTTCTACCCTTGGTCTACTTGAACTTTCTGTTCTTGTTCTTTTTGCAGGGGAGTCTTCTTGATCATTTCTTCTTCTTGAAAAACTGGGTACATCTTTCAGGGTTTCTTGCTCTTTTTCTAGTGCAGCATTCGTCAGCTCTTGAAATTTCTGATAACTCCTCATGGAAACGAACTCTCGAATATCTTTCCTTAATAATGCCAAGTAGTGGTCCATCATCCGTTTCTCATTACCCGAATAATCTGGATTAAACCGCGCTCGATCAATGAATTTACCCGTGAACTCACTTACAGACTCAGTAGTTTGATGCATAACCAGAAAATCCTGCCTAATCTTCCTTACTGCAGCCTCTGGAGAAAAGTACTTAAGGAACATATCTTTAAATTCATTCCATCCCATGCTATTCACCGCCTCTAAACTACTAGCACCTTTATTCAGATCTCACCAATCCTTGGCCCTGTGCCGAAGCAGATGAGAAGCATACCTAACTTGATATTCTGGAGGACACTTAGTAATGCTAAAGGCCGCTTCCATATCTAAAAGCCACCTGTAACTGATTATTGGATCTTGCTGCCCATGGAACTCTGGAGGGTTACTCACTGCAAAATCTTTACACTTGAACTGATTTTCTAAGTCCTTACTCGTCCCAACTACTGTAGATGATCCGAGTGTCTTTCCACTAAGTCCTTGACTAACAGCATCAGAAATCTTTTGAACGAATGACGGCATTGCTGTATCTAGTGCCCGAGCGACTTCACCCGATGCCAACCTTTTCAATAGTGCTTTGACTGCATCACTGACCTATTCCCTTCCTACTTCAATGGTTTCTAGAGTATTTTCTCTTTCTGTACTAGGTCCACCTGATTCAACATTTACAGGTCGGCGCTTCTCTGTGTTCATTTCTGGATTATCTTCAATACTTGTCATTTCTACTTAACTGAAAATTAAACACTATGACATATAAGTTTCAAATATTTCTATCTATAACCTCTATTCATATTTCTATAATCACATGCTATCTATTTAACTGCTAATATTTACACATGGCATTCTACGCGTTGATGCTCTTTCTATCTACCTATTTCCGTTTTAGAAAATTTCCCGAAACGTACTATGATCTCAATAAATCCAAGTTATATGACATAACTATTATCACGTTGGCCAGGCGTAATAATACTTGCGTCATATAAACATGTCATTATTGCTATCATATTCCATCCCGAAAATGACCTTGTCAGCCGATTTCCACGTCCTTGATATGAAAAGTGACCCTACATGCCCTTTGTTAATAGGAAGAGGATTCTTAGCGACCGCTAGTGCATTGATAGATTGTAAAGCGTCTAAGATAGCGGTAGGAGAGGGGGAAAATAGATCCGTGTATGATGTTAAGAAGCATGCCTACGACACCGGTGAGGAACCTATTCCTCCTTGGGTAGAATTGGATAGGAGACCCTCTAGATACGGACCTTGGGTAAACGGTGACTTCATAGGATCTCAAAGGCCATTCTATTTAGAAAAGG
>LBNU01009966.1:42357-53487 GCA_014162995.1 Artemisia annua | reverse complement strand
TTTTTAGGGGTCGGTTTAAGTCCTAATTCGTATGTTTTTGGTTTGGATTTCACCCAAAGTCGTTTCTTTTCTCATTTTAGGTACTTTTGAAGGGAAAATCACAAAAGAAGCATTTTCGGGCGTTTTCGGAGTGAAAAAGTGCGGAAAACAACAAAAACTCAAAAGACCTTGAAGATTACTGAAGGTGACGCCATCACACTCTACAAGGTGACGCCGTCAGGAACAAGTGAAGTCCAGAAGTGGAAAAAAATACTCGTGACGGGCCAGAGAGTTTGTAGTGCAAAAGTGTGATGCCGTCAACCAAGGCCGTCAGATCTGGAACCAGCAATTATGACCACGTCAACCAAGGCCGTCAGGAAACCCTAATCGCCGAGCTGACGACGTCACCTATTGGGTTGACGCCGTCAGCCCGCGTTTTCTATATATATATAGAACGTTTTTTCTTATTTTGTGTCGAATTTTGGAGTGGAGTGTAATACCCCGTAATTTACTTAGTCATTAACTAACGTTAAACACAAAGTAATTTCATTTGAACGTTTAATAAACCACTTTTAAGGGTTACATTTTTTTTTTTGCTCTATTATTTAAATAACACAATTATGAAATATGTTCGTGGCGTATCTCATATCTCACTTCGAACGGGCTCACGCGCGTACCGACACCGCATTAGTAATGGCTTAAATTCTATAGTAATTTTTCGGAGTCAATAACTTTGTCCTTATAGTATTTTTATAAAACGGCTCCAGAAATATATTTTTCTCATTTATCGAACCGAGGTACCGCGATTACACTTTGGCTCAACGGAACACGGAATACACAACGAGGAACTAATATTAATCCCTCCCCACTCCAAAATCAGTTTGCCGCCCATTTCAATCCATACCTTATCCAACTTTCACGTGATTTCATTAAAGCATGCAAATGAGAATGACTTGTGCACTAAAGTGGGTTTTTACTCAAAATAAGCACACACTCTTTGTACTAACTAGAAAATATGGTCAAAACTTGCCCATTCTTTCTTCTTTTAACGGTTAGAGATCACATGGATGAGCACACATTTATTCCCTTCAAAATTTACAAACACAAGTCTCATTCATTTATATATATATCTTTTTGAAATAAAGCTTGAAGAGATTTTGGGTTTAAGTGGAAATCAGATTAGTAATCTTGGGTATATAGATTTGGTGTTCTTGCATTCCTTCAATCGACTACACACACCCACTGTAAGAAATCTTGACCTTTAAGCATTTGTGTTTCGGTTAGTATATATTATCAACCTAAACTCCATTTGATTGTTCATGTAAATGGATTAACTTTTATTTTATTTTTTTAAATAAATAAATAAAAGCCAATATCTTGTTTTAATTTATACATGGTAATCGATCTATATGTAAAATGTGACATTGAATTGTTGTTTTGGCTTGTGTGGTATAAAAGGGTTTACAACACACTAATAAGTACCAAGAAAACAGCTACTGCTCATGTTATATATACAAATCAACATATTTATATGTTTATAAGAGTTTATTGTACAATTTTGGAGCAAATAAACAAAAAGGAACTTATGAATCTATAGAAAACTTTAATTTTGGCTCAAGTTGGAAGGGGCTATTTTGATTTTTAGCTTATTTGCTTTGCTTACTGACTGATTTCTAAACTATTAAGACTAAAAATGGTGTTGAGATAAAGTTGGTCTGTGTTGGGAAAAGAATGGCGAGCCACTGTTTGGGGTAGAACCCAACAGTGAGGTGCCATTTGATTTTGTTTATCTTATTCTCAAATTTGCAATTTCTAAAACTAATTAGATTAAATGATTTGGGTTATGTTTGTGTAAGGCCAACGTGGGTGCGTATGGTTTTGTTTAAATTGTGAGTCAAGTCAAAATGCTTAGTTACAAAAAGATATAAAAATCCAATCCGCGGCCTATTTAACTTATATTGATATAAAAATCCAATCCGCGCCCTCTTTGATTTATTTTGATATAAAAATCCAGTCCGGGGCTTCTTTGATTTATTTTGACATAAGAATCCAATCCGCGGCCCCTTTGACTTTATTAAAATGGTTTATGTAAGAAAATTTGCACCATTTGAGATTTTGGGGAAACGAATATATATAAATGGGTCATGCCCGACTTTCGTCAAAACTCTATACTTAGAGTATTTTTATCGAAACCCGACTAAGAGGTGAAAAACTAAATACTTTATATATTTTCACAATTTATCATCCACTAACACTTATATTTATATACATCCTTATATTTTTACAATTTATCATCCACTAACTCTATACTTTTAACTAACGATATTCTTATACTTTCGACGTCTATTCTTCAAGATACCTTACCTGTGATTATTTTCCGTATGTCGTCATGTGGGTACTTTTGGAATGAGGAGTTATTCGTCATGTATACTCCTATTATTGTAAACTTATGTATATACTTATTCACTTTCCAAGAGCCAATACTTACAGACACTTAGAAAACTGTTTTAAACTTATATGCTGCCACACAAGCAACAATAACACAAAACACTTCAAAACTTTTAAACTTATTTAAACGT
Source organism: Artemisia annua (assembly GCA_014162995.1). Taxonomy (NCBI): domain Eukaryota; kingdom Viridiplantae; phylum Streptophyta; class Magnoliopsida; order Asterales; family Asteraceae; genus Artemisia; species Artemisia annua. The sequence goes on along the minus strand of LBNU01009966.1, from coordinate 50,929 downwards.
CATCGAGTCGTATACCTGAAGCTGTAAACTAAACTTGCCACACTAATTTAGGTCGCGTGTCGGTGCTGCACACTGTCCATTACTTGGTACTTCATTCTATCAGCCTATTCCTAAGGTGAGTCATAGCCCCTCTTTTATCTATTTTGGACTCTTTGGGGGAGATACATGCTCGTTTTACTTACATCTTTTACTAGTTTATCTTAAACACTTTACTCGATTTATGAAACACTCTATATTGTTTATTGAAACATATTACATGCTACGAACATGAACACAAGTATTTTTCTGTATGCTACCATGATTATTATTGCCTAAGACACACTTTTGCCACTGGAAGTCCCTCATATCATGAACCTTAGTCACTTGCGAGTGAACGCGAATATAGTGAATAGATCTATTGGCAGTTGACGCCCCATTTGTGCTAGCCGGATAGGTAGCCAAATGCACTTTATTTGAAGAACAATAGGATGTTGGCAAACTCCTACACGAGGGCACTATTACTTACATCATTTCTATGATATCTGTTACTTACATCATTTTTATGATGCCACACATGTTAAGGGTTGCGTTCATGAGACTTAGAGCAATAAGGCGGTACTGTAGTCATGATACAGTACTGCAACTACTAAATTTATGGGCGTATAACAACGTAGCCTGCTGTTTATTAAACTTGAAACTTGTGTTCAACTGATTTTTATACAAACACTATTGATTTACTCAACTATTGACCCGGTTAGGGCAAACAACAAACGAACTATGGGTGTATGACAATGTAACCCACTATTTACTTCATTATCTCACAAACTCGAACCATTTTAACTGTTTTTATATAAACTCTATGAACTCACCAACCTTTGTGTTGACACTTTTTAGCATGTATTTCAGGTTCTTAAGGTGATAACTTACTCTTGGAGGCGCTTGGCAAACGGCATGGCATGGTCATAGAAGACTCTGATAATATTTGGGGACCAAATCAAATATCTTATGGGCCTTACTTCCGCACTATTTCTGAATGTTGTAAATAAAATACTCTGATTTATGAAATCTTTTTGAAACCATTGACGTATAAACTGGTCTTTATACTTTGTGTTTAGATACCAATTGAGTAGCACCCCAGTGACATGTATGCTTCCGCTGGACCCGATTTTGGGGGTGTTACATGGAGAACTTTAGGGTTAAACCCTAGTACGTGTATTACAGACCTTAGAGGGTATCCTAACCCCTCTAACTTGCATGTTTAATCCAAGATAAGTCTTTATTCATACAATATGTCTATGTGTTGTGTGATTTATGCTTGTGCTTGTCTTTCTTTCAACATGCTAGGCTAATTTACTTTGTGTTTGCTTAGATCTAATGAAACCTAACTATTGATTATCATGTGATGTGTATGTTGTGATTGTATTTGGGTGAATGTTTCATCTACGTTAGACTAGAGAAAACTGGCTAATCTCCTATACGGTAACAAGCTTGAACGTCTTTAGAAACGTGAATCGTATGTGCGTTATCGATTTTAAGGTAGTATTTCATGCATAGGTTGCTATCGGTGAGCTCATGATAGGATGCTTGACGTATCGTCATAGAGTGAGGTAGGAACTTATAGAGTTAGGGAATTGAACGCACTCCCTACGACTTGTTAGGAATACACCCGTCATCCACGCAAACTCAACATACTAATTACATGGTAAAAGATAGTTAGGGAGTAATGAAATCTAAGTAAACACTATTCTCCACCACTGATTTTCCCAAAACCAAAAAAATACAAAAATATAAGTAGCTTAGAAGTAGATAACTTGGGTTAGTTGACTAGCAACTAATTCCGCCCTATCCTCCAAAACCAGAGATTTTACTGCTTTCATAAAACATAAAAATACAAAAAGAATCTTCTTCCACCCTTAGACCTAGATTAGAGTAGCCTTTAGCCTAACGAACACTATTCCCTGCGAGAGAACGATCAATCCCCCGGTACTTGCCACTACACTATACTACATCGGTCAGGTACACTGCCTGGTGGGGATTGCAAGCTTCTCGAGATCCCTCGAGAGGTAAAACGTAGTGCGTGTTGCAATCCACGCGCATCAGAGTTTATAATGGAAGATTCACAAAAGGGTGTTGCATGAGATTATATTATTGAGATCAAGATTAAATTGTAACTAACGTAACCGGAACTGAAAAAGACTAATCATATCAAATTGAACAAAACCTGAGATGGAAAAAGTATTTAGTGACTAGAAAGCATAGTCGAAAATGTAGCGTAACAAAAAATACAAGAAGGACATGAATGAGGTATGCTCGATGCAAAAGATAGTTGTTTGTCTACAGGGTTCGATACGCAATTACAGATGCAATTTTAGGTGGCTACCTTTTTAAGACCCAACCATACATGATCCGAGACTAATATTCCCATCATTGCATGATGTCACACCCCCAAAAATGGTTTGCAGCGGAAAGTAATGTTTTTGGGGTGCAACTCAATTGGTACCACAACACAAGTGCAAAGAACGGTTTCATCTCATTCATTTAGAATAAAATAGTTTAACAAAAATGTTGAATTACATTGTTAAAAGTAGTGCGGAATTAGGTCCTCAAAACTTATAGTTTAAAACGGTCCCCAAATGAATATCAGAGTCTTCTATGACCATGCCATGCCCTGCCAAAACCTCCAGTAGCGTGCCATTGCTTAATACCTGAAAATACAAGCTAAAGTGTCAACACGAGGTTGGTGAGTTCATAAAGTTTAGTGAAAATGAATTGCATTAGGATAAAGATTTCCCAGCGAAGGCATTGTAAATCCACCCGGTTCCAAGTCTCGGCCATAACAAGACTTGCAACCTGTGTGTTTACAACCCACCGCCAAATGTGATTTGGTTTATGTAAACAATTGTAATATTTGAGCTAAAAGTCAAAGATAAGTGTAAATATGCAACCATGTAATGTATGGGTATCATGCCATACCTAGGCAATGCAGGTATCCCATACCCGTGAAATGTAGGTAATCACACATACCTATGAAATGTAGGTAATCACACATACCTATGAAATGTAGGTATCACATACCTATGAAATGTAGGTAATCACAAATACCTATGAAATGTAGGTATCACATACCTATGAAATGTAGGTAATCACACATACCCGTGAAATGTAGGTATCACATACCTATGAAATGTAGGTATCACATTCCTATGAAATGTAGGTAATTACACATACCCGTGAAATGTAGGTTGTAACATGTAAACACATAAAGCATTTGAGTAAACCGCAAACGTTTGAGTAAGGCAATTGGTGTTTAAGTAAGCAATAGCGTGTTCAAGTAAAACAAATATTGCATTCATGTAAAAACGAGCATGTATTCTCCCCCAAAACATTTATAAAACAAGTGAAAATAGGGGGCATGAACTCACCTGGTGCGATAGCTACGATGACAAGAGTAGATGCAATGAAATGAGGCACGATCTCTAACCGCAACCTAATATGAACGATAGGTTCTAATGTAAGAAATGAAACGATGTTGCACATGCAAATACGTATCTTATCGATACCACTCGTGAAACTTGAAAATAATGTTTATCGTCGAAAAATACATTTTTGACGTCTCGTTAAGCTAATAAACACTTTCCATGTAAATATGATGGAACGGTACTCCACGATCCTTGTTTGGTGTTCTATCGGCAAATATAGTGTTTACGTTGCAAAAGTAACATTTTTCAAACTTGAGAAAATAGGTCCAATGACTTAGTAAAACTAGTCGCGAAGTAATGTACGTTGAGTGTTAAAACAGGAGCTTGGCGTTTTTGAAAACCTTGCAACAATGTCTAGAAGTCGTATCATTTAACTTTTGACCATACGGGTCTCGATAGGTAAAGGAATATGGCTTACAATGTAGTCACTTGAAAATATAGTTTTTCAACACTTAGAGTATTTGTTATATAAAAGCTGTCAAACTTATATATGTTTCGTCGGGTTTTAAACGCGTATATCTTGCTCGTTATAAACTCGTTATCCATGTTCTTTATACCCTCGGAATCGTATAAACACGTACTATCACATTTTTAGTAGTTCCGCTTAGCTAGGTTACGTTAAACGACTCATTTTGCCCAACAAAAGTTTCCATACAGCAAGCTATTTTTCTGAAAATAAGTTTTCGTCGTTAAACTTCGGAAAACCATATCTCCTTCGTTATTAACTCGTTTTTATCCAAACTTTCGGCCATAGTTTCATCTCGGAAAGTATTTTCTAAATCTTTAAGCCAAAAAGACCCCAGGTCTACTGATTTTCCCACGTTTTGCAAAAATGGACAGAACCTTATTATATAGTGTTTATAACTCATTTTCCTTGTTCTAACTTGTTTAAGACTTAACCAAACTACTTCAATTCAACTTCACAAATACTCAATCCTACCATTCACCTTCTTAGGGTGTCATGGGGTCCTAAACATCACCAATCTTGGTGGATCTCTTGAAGTTACTAATAAAAATTATAGATCTAAGATTAAATAGTATTATTGTATAAAGTGGTATATATAACATATATATTTGCATGTGCAACATCGTTTCATTTCTTACATTAGAACCTATCGTTCATATTAGGTTGTGGTTAGAGATCGTGCCTCATTTCATTGCATCTACTCTTGTCATCGTAGCTATCGCACCAGGTGAGTTAATGCCCCCTATTTTCACTTGTTTTATAACTGTTTTGGGGGAGAATACATGCTCGTTTTTACATGAATGCAATATTTGTTTTACTTGAACATGCTACTGCTTACTTAAACACCAATTGCCTTACTCAAACGTTTGCGGTTTACTCAAATGCTTTATGTGTTTACATGTTACAACCTACATTTGACGGGTATGTGTGATTACCTACATTTCATAGGTATGTGATACCTACATTTCATAGGTATGTGTGATTACCTACATTTCACGGGTATGTGTGATTACCTACATTTCATAGGTATGTGTGATTACCTACATTTCACAGGTATGGGATACCTGCATTGCCTGGGTATGGCATGATACCCATACATTACATGGTTGCATATTTACACTTATCTTTGACTTTTGGCTCAAATATTACAATTGTTTACATAAACCAAATCACATTTGGCGGTGGGTTGTAAACACACAGGTTGCAAGTCTTGTTATGGCCGAGACTTGGAATCGGGTGGATTTACAATGCCTTCGCTGGGAAATCTTCATCCTAATGCAATTCATTTTCACTAAACTCTATGAACTCACCAACCTCGTGTTGACACTTTAGCATGTATTTTCAGGTATTAAGCAATGGCACGCTACTGGAGGTTTTGGCAGGGCATGGCATGGTCATAGAAGACTCTGATATTCATTTGGGGACCGTTTCCGCACTACTTTTAACAATGTAATTCAACATTTTTGTTAAACTATTTTATTCTAAATGAATGAGATGAAACCGTTCTTTGCACTTGTGTTGTGGTACCAATTGAGTTGCACCCTAAAAATATTACTTTCCGCTGCAAACCATTTTTGGGGGTGTGACACATGATTCTTCCTAAATTAGACATAGGTGATCAGGCTATATATAATTAGGGAGTAATGATGCACTGCTCGGACTAGTCAACTCGTAGGATGTTTGGTGTTTTAGGAAAAAAATCCTTTTAGTTATAGTTGCGATTTTTATTTTAGGAAAGCCGGTATTTTCTACAACTTCTAGCTCTAATGTTTTATGGTTTTCAGTGTTTTATCAACTTAACCACATTGTTTGTAAGATAGTAGTCAAAGTAGTTTATATAGCAGCGACGCAGTTTATAAGATTCACAAGAGAGTGGAAAGTGACTTTAAAAAAAATTATAACAAAACAGTTTATTATGTAATAGTAAATAAGTATTTTTAGTTAATAAGATCGTGGCAGAGTAATTCGTAAGAAAGTAACAAAATGGTTTATAGTATGGTGATAATTTGGGTATAAGGTAATTGAGAGAACGACTTGCAAGGTGACAACAAAATAGTTTATTCGGAACTAGTCCAAAACAGTTTATGTGTAGTAGTATATCAATGATTTATTTTATAAGATTGTGGTGAAGTAGTTTGTAAAAGTGTGGCAAAATGTTTGATAGGATAGTGACAAATAGTGCATAAAATTTTAGCGAAATAATTATAAAGTGATAGTAAAATAGTTTCACAAGGTAATGGCAAAAATGTTTGTAAGGTGTTTACAAAATAGTTTATATGTGATTAACAAAACAGTTTATAAGTTGATGGTAAGTCTGGTTATTAATTTATAAGGTATTATTAGGGAAGTTCTTAAGAGCATAGTAAATCTGTTTGTAATGCAGTGGAAGGATACTTTATAAAATAATAATAAAATTGTTTACCAAATGATAGTGAAATAGCAAGTGTAACGGACAGAAGTTGTCACAACATGTTGATGTAAAATAGTAGATAGTTATGGGTTGAATAAATCCCACAACTAGGGATAAACATGTTATAAGATTTTAGGTTAAAGTCAAGTTCAAAATTATTGACGTGTTTCTAGGCGATAGGTTACGAGGCGATGTAGTGTTCCAAAAGTTTAGGACAATGTTCAAATTCATTTTCGGAGGTGGATAGTGAGATAATTAAGGGAAACGATAGATTTAGATGGGTTTTATGTAAAATGATGTTGTGTAAGGTCATGAAAGGTTTTTAAAGAACATAGTATCACTCATGATGTTTTGAAAAAATAAATGGGACCGTTGTGCCACCCAAAATGCCTGAGAAAGTTTTAGGGGATCATAAAAATAAATGAGTATTTATAACAGTTTAGAAATTTTGATGAAATAGATACATAATTGGGAGAGGTAGGGTTTGACATGATGCTCTTGAGACTGAGTACATAAAGGGTACGAATCGGTAAAACATTTATAAAGATAAGTAGTCGGGAGTAAACCAAGTACATATAAATAGTCTTTATATATGTAGTATCAATAGTGATGCTTTGGAAAGTAAGCAGAAATGCTTAGAAAACATGAGTTCATGGGGAGTAAGACAACCGATAGATATTGATAAATTGTAACAGGTTTCGATGTTATATGAAATGATATAACATATGGTGATGAAAGAGTTTAGAAACCATTGTAATCACATACAATGTCTCGAAGATTTAAGTATTCATATGGAGAAACTTCATATATAAAAATATATGGCGATGCTTCAGGAACAAGCAGGATAGTTGAAAAATATCTGAAGTAGATATAGAAATATTCATTATATCCATACGTATAACAACGGTGCAATCAAAAGATGTGTATAAATTTCCGGATGAAATTTTCTAATGCTCGTGAATAGCATAAAATACAACAAGGAAATTTGTGCATAAAGTTTATATATAAGAAGTGATATTTTCGCGGATTATCGGACGAGTTAAGAAATAATTAGAGTGCTTATATAATTATTGATAATATAGCAAAATTAAGATATATATTCGAGGGAGAAATAGGAAGCTCGGGAGTAGACGCGCATGGATATCGGGCAAGATAATGGAAGCTCATGATTTTTTTTTTAAATATTGTGATTATAGTCTAGGTTTTTCAAACAAAAAGACCTAGTTCACTATAATTTGTGCTCTGGTACCAATCTATAACACCCCCATTTTTGGATAGCAGCAGAATACAAAATGAGGTGCTATTTATCAGTCACATAGTACAAGTATAGTAAACAACTTTAAAACAAAGTCGTTTTTAAAACTTCACATTCAATAATTTATCAGAGTCAACAAGGTCCCAAAAGTTTTTAACATAGTTAAAAGATACATAAGTTTTAAAAGTTTAAAACATTATCGAATGAAACTTTTATTTAAACATGAGCCATCATGTAGATATCCATTTCTTACGCCGCCCATCCAAGCCGAAAGTCGCTTATGGACCTGAGATAAAACATGCTAAAAAGTCAACATAAAGTTGAGTGAATTCATAGAGTTTAGTAAGTAATCGGTTGAATACAACTATTATTCATCGGGTGACAAGCATGTACACTATTTGTCGGGTTATCAGATTATAGCATAGAGCTCATGACACCGAACCTTGACCTAGATTTAATATTTGCCTCGGTAGGGTAATATTTGCCATTTACCACATATCTCTCAATATTATGTGACCGTTGAAAGATGAGCGCTACTCATTCGGCCAGGCTGGTCAATGCCCAATATGCATATTCATAATACTAGCGTTCACACATAATTAACGGTTCATGATGGGGAATTAATTGGCAAGAAATACCCAATGTCTATAATCATGTAATCGGGTCAAGCATACTGTGGAAAACTAGAAGGGGGGTTGAATAGTTTACCGCTTTTTAAGTTAATTATCCTTTTAAAACTTTCGTATAATCAAAGTTATAATCTATGATATACTTTTATTACTATTGATGATATAAACAAAGATACTATCAAAGATGTAAACCAAAAGATATTACGTAGCATGCAAGAATAAAGAAAGAAACGATCAAACCATGACACGAGTATTTATCGTGGTTCGGCTACAAGGAACTCTATTTTCCTTGCCCTACGTCCACGCCCCGAGTATCCAACTCGAGAGTTTCTTTCACTAGTCAACAAACTCCTT
>LBNU01009966.1:24902-42246 GCA_014162995.1 Artemisia annua | reverse complement strand
AAGTCTAGTTTATACAAGAGTTAAAATTAAAGTGATGAATTACTTATAAGCTAAAGTTTATACTTTGTCATTAACAAAACTTAGCAAAGATCGTAAAATATAAATAACGTTTTTAGGCGATATTTGTATTAACACATACCAGAAACTACTTGTATTCAGTTTGTAAAACTAGCATGTATCCCCCTCGTGAGGTTTATAAAATATTTAAATGAGTAAAGGCGAGGCTATGAACTCACCGGAAGCAAAGAGAATCGCTAAGTACAAGCAAGTGAAGAATAAGCCGCGAAAATTCTACGAGCAACCTAAATATATATACGCTTGCCTTAGTTTCTAACAATGATGATGCAATAATGATTATACACTATATAAATTATAATGTCAATTATGCTTGGTACATAATTTCTAAATAATTATCAACATTTTAATTTGGTCCAATTATATAAAGTGTTAACCTTTTTATACTTTTTAATGTCAAAGCTGTTAGAATTTTTATAACTTGTTCATCTTAGAAAATTTATTACTCTTAAACCGTAAATCGAAAAATTAAGTTCTTTATATCCCCGGAAAGTTATCCATCTGTACTAACAAGTTTTGTGGGTCCCATTAAGTCAAACATTACCTAACCGTAGTAAAATTACTAGTTTACCATTACTACTCAGTTCTGAAAATATTAACATCAAAACAGTCCCACGAAAAATGCGATAGCTAGAGTTCTACAAGTCTAATCGTTCCCATTCTTACGGCCACGTTTAAGTTAAGATGTTATCTAAAACTTTTATGTTTTGTGTAACAGTGTGTTATTCATAAAAAAATGACTTTTATAGGATTCAAATCTATTACTCAGAATATGACATGTTTCACGAAAACATTTTTAGTTTAATCATCGGGTGTCGTCACAGGATGCACCACCTGGGAAAATGACCACAAGACATAGATCTACAACTAAATATTTTTAGTTTAGGTCCAAAGTTTACTGATTAGTGCAGTTAATTCCATTTTTACCCCTGATTAGCAATGACTGTTGCATGTCTAGTCCTTTAGTAATTTTATAGTGTTCTAAGCTATGTACCAAGCCTAACCAAGCATGATAACTTATATACTATACCAATACATCAAGAAATAATATATTTACAGAAATGAAGATGAAATGAATGTGGTGGTTTCCTTACAAAAGTTGAAGAACAAGAAAGATCAAGAACAAGGACACTAAACCTAGATTAACCCCAACAATACTTGCACCTTTTCTTTTACCCAAATCAACCCAATCTTTGATCACCAAAATACTTTATAAAACCTTGAAAATCACAGCCACTTGACACCTTGTAAGCCTTTAAAAATACTCTTGTAATCTTCCAAATAGAACACCATAGAAATGATGAGATTTATGTGTTGTTTGAGTGTAATAAACCAAGAACAAGACTAGAACAACAAAGCCTTCAATCTTTATACAAGAACAAGTGAATTTTTAAGATGAAATGGTGATGAAAGGCTGTTCTTGGTCGTTCATATCAAGAGGGAGAGAAGAAAAATGAGATTTTGGGTGCTGATCAAACTATGTGATATATTTTGTAGTGGTAGCATGCAAAATAATGAGGGGGAGGGGATGAGTCATTTTGTGTAGTTTTGGTATATTGTGTGTAGTTTTGGTCCCGGTAATTGAAAACGTGTAGTTTTTAAGACGCGAAACGTAAAAATGGGTAGTAATAAAATGTAAAACATATAAAGATGTTAAAACTTATTATCATAACTTATTTAAGTATTTTAGATGAGTGGTGAGTTCATCGAAGGGTCTAAACCGTGAGTTGAAAACACGTTTGCTGACACCGGTTCTTGATAAAAGTGACGTAAACTATAAAAATGAAACGACAAGTATAAAACCCCCTTCTAAATATGAGAATAGGTTAAAATACATAAAACATGTAACATTTTCATAGTCTACGGTTGATTCACATTGTTAAAACCAAAAAAAGTAAATTTAAATCGCGTAAAACGTAAAAGGTGCAAGGTTTACGTGAAATTGGAAAAAAGTGAAAAGTGACTTTTAAAATAGGATTGTAAAGAACCCATGATAGATAAAAAGTGTAGAATGGACATAGTCTAGTCGCGGTTGAATTAAATGAACGTACGCAGATAACTTCCGACAAAGTTAATTATTTAAAAAAATAGAATAGTTAAATAATAAAATATTATGATTAATGACATTAAAATTTTGAAATGTCACATTATATCACACAAAGGTTATTGGGTTGGGCTGCAATGTAAGATTCTTATGTTGATACTGATTATTGGATCCTAAATGCTAAATTCTTAGGCTAAAATAATTTATTATTGAATGTATTCTAATTGACCGTGTTAAATTTGGCAATTGGTTGGTAATGAGTGGTATTTTGGACTTAAAAATTTTCACGGGGTTATATCTTATTGACAAGATCGGGATTAGGTTGTGTTGTTTGAATAATCTTGTTAGGTTGTGTTGTTTAACTGTGAGGATTAAAGGTCGAGACACAACTACGGCTGTTTTTCACCGCAACAACGCATTGACAATTACATAACCTTTTAACTACTTTCAATTATACTATTGTCTTAACTAAAGTTATTGTTATTTGTAAATTAATTATTTAAAAATATAACCATAAGCCATAACATCACATTGCAAGTAAATGTAGTCACAGGTTACCCGCCGCCGCATTGTGCGGGTACCCTGCTAGTTATATATAATGGATGAATGCCTTTTCCTTTGTTATATGTATTTTTTAAGTTTAAGGTATACACATTAAGGGCATCCACTATGGTAGGTTTATCAAAAGGTCTAAAACCTTTATAAAGCTTTATCTTTTATTTTAGCCATAGTGATCATTTGTTTTATGTACATGTGGCATGAAGAGGTTCATATTCTTAAACCTATTCATAATTTAATGCACGTATTATTATTAATCATTTGAAAGAGTTGTAAAAGGTTTATGCATAGTGAGCATAGGTTTATAACATCAAAAGGTTTATAAATTAATGATTATGGACCTATGTAAAAGCTTCACCATTGTGGAGCTCAATATCTACAAATGGATAATGCTATTTTTTCTACACATAATTATTAAAACGTTAATTAGTGGAACTTTAATGCTAAATTTTCGTTTATTCATTGACATTTAAATTTTTAAAAAATTGCGGTATTTCAAAAACATTTATCATCAACGTATGTTTTTTAGTACAAGTTTAGTGAAATCCTAATAATTTTGCTAATAAATTTGATTGGAAAAAAAATCATACATGTCAAAATATGAAGATTTTCATGTGATTTATAAAGCATGAAACGTGTAAATTTTGAATACCATAATTTATTTAAGCAATTTTTATATATATTATTAATCAAATATTGCAAGAACTAATTTATATGTCTCTATGTTTTAATATTTTGACGAGTATTACACAACATTTATTGATTAGGAAGTACAAATCATCACAACATTGTAATACTATTGACTACCATTTTCGTATCATCATTGCATTGTGATTCATAAGGTCATGACATTTTAATATGAAATAGTGGTTGTAAACACTTTTGATGAGTCAATGAACCTATTTGGTGGTGGTCATGATCGTGAAGATGATATGATGACTATACGGATCAGGTCTATGATCTTCCAGGGAATTTGGATGCTTTTTATGACACGTATGGTATCAAGCTCAATGGTCTTGGTAGGAAGTAATTTTGTTTTCATAAGAGTCTATTTTTATCTTTTGAGTAGTAGTTTATTTTCTTGTTTAGAGAATAGGAAATATCTTGTTATGTAAGCTTTTCTGCCTATGTAACGGGCTGAGATATGGGATTCACTCATATTCTTTGTACTTAAACGTTTTTCGGAGTAATATATTTACCAGGTCATTGACCATTTACCCAAAAAGGTTATTTTCAAAATTCTCGTCATGCGTAAATTCATTACCATGAAACACATGTAATTGAAAAATATTGTTCGCTAAAATTTTTAATTACAGGGTATCTGCCGCCGCAACGCGCAAATACCCTGTTAGTTCCTAATAGACTACAAAACACCAAATCGTATTAAGTGTAGTTTTGATGGTTGAGAGTGTTCAAATGGGTTTTGATGTGATTGAGTGTATATGAAGCGCGTTGCATCTCTAAATGCACTCATAGTCTTATTGGTATTTTGGCAACATGGGCAAAAATACTCATGTGAGTTGGGATAAGCAGGTGGTCCATTGATCTAAAGATATGAATCTAGTTTGGGAAAAGTTGGAAGTTTAGGAAGTGTTGTGTAGGTGGTTCTGCATCCATGGGTTGTGTATGGAAGATTGGTTGTGGTGGTTGGAGAGCAATCTCCTCTAGTGTTGAAAAGTATGGAAGTAGTGGTGGATTGGAAGGCCCTAGGTGGTAAGTCATCCATATTCTCAAGAAATGGATGAAGTGAAGATGGTAATGCTGTNTAAATGTTTTGTTAGTTAATGATAATATTTTTAAAGAATTGAAATTTTGAAATGGTGTAATTAAGTATTATCGAGTAAGCTCACTGTTCTAGAAAGTGCGTCATGATGGCGCTAAGGCGCTGCTAAAGTAGGATGTTTGACCTCCGTGTTGTGCAATAGACCATGGCGTTGACTCTAGGTGTGACGTGAGATAAGACGTGAAAAGACGCAATAAAGCGCGAGATGTGACGCCTTTTTTGAATTTAACTCCGATTAAATAAGTTTTTTTTTTTTAAGAAAAAAAGAATATTACATGCGAGGATAATTTCTTGACTTAATTCCTTATTTATAACACATTTTACAAACTCGGTATATATGAAATTTATACTATTATATAAAGCATTTAAGTTGTGGGCTTCACAAAAAATTAAGATAAGAAGCTCCAATCATGGTTTGACATGCATCACTTCTCAACTAAAAAATACTTTTATTTACAAATTGAAATATCTTTTTATATATTAAATTTCTATGATCTAATTTCACCATATTTTTAAAAATTTTGTGCTATTTAAATCAATTTCGATATACTTTTATGAGTTTTTAGCTTTTACATTTTTAGTGGGTTATTTTATTTTTTATTCAAGCTTTTTACAACTTATACTTTTATTTCAATCAATACAAAATTTGATTCGTCAAAATTACATACTTTGCGGGGGAGTGTTTGCCAGGTAAGAGATTTTGAGGGTCTTTGTATATACGGGTTAGAGAAAGCTACGGGAAACACAAACAAACACATACAACGAACACATATACATTCGGACACTACTACAAAAACAGGTTTTACCCACAACCAAATCCGTGGGAAAATCAGTGTGAAACGGCCGTTATCCACAGATTTCACACGGATTCGTTCCGTGTGTAAAAACCCCGTGGGTAAATATTTTCCCACGAGAATTCCCACGGGTGTTGACTATTTTCCCACAAATATTACCGTGGATAATCCGTGGGTTTAATTTCCCACAGATTTCTCACGAATTTCCCACAGTTTCTAGTAGCCATTTTTCACACATATCCGTGGTTTTTTTGCCACTAATTTCCAACAATTTTCACACTATAATTTTCCCACAGTTTCTAGTAGCCATTTTCACACATATCCGTGGTTTTTTTCCCACAAAATTAGTTCCTACAGATTTCCCACAAAATATTTACCAACACATTTTTGGCATGATTGTGTGACATACTTTCCGGCATGGTTTTTTCCGGCGTAGTTTTTCCGACATAGTTTTTCAATGCTGTTTTCTGGTGGTACTTTCAAATTTATAGCAGTATTTTCATATTGTTTTCAAAGGACACTTCAACAATGATTCAAGGCATCTTAGTTTCAACCAACTATAAAATAAGGAAAATAAAATCACCATATGTAACTAACTCATTTACTCTTGCATACCAAACAATATAATCCATAATGTAGAAACCAATAGATACAACCATTTCATAAACATAATAACTATACTGAAACTTAACCAGAAAAAAAAATTCTCAAAAGCAGAGATTTATAGATTTATCTCTCGGGTACAAGAAACATAGCATAATTGTATGTTGGAAGTAAAGACATATATGCGTGTGTTGGAACAGGTAGGTGATGTTGGAGCAACAAATGATGGTTCTAGCCTTGCCATTGGTGAAGAAATCAAAACCCAAAAGATCGAAGTGTTTGCTCTACAAAACAGGGAAAACAAGCTTTTTCTAAAATCAAACAGAAGTTAGTACAGAAAAAACATATACATGTCGATTAATAACATTAGAGAGAAGTAAACCTTAGATGTTGAAAAGACGTAATCTTCATCATCACTTTCATAAGAATTGGGTGTTATTTAGAGTAGATGAGTGAGGTTATGGAAGTAACAAAGTTGTAATGGATCTATAATGATAAAGAGATAATATAACTTTGGTTGTAATGAAAATATGAGAGGGAATAAAATTTGGAAGTGAAAATTTTGAAACAGGTCGGAGGGAAATTTTTGGGGAGGTGGGAGGGAACTTTAAAAGGTGTGAATTTTATTTTGGATTTTGTCAAAAGAGTTAAAAGAAAATTTTATGCAACTATTAAATCCTAAATATAGTACGTAAACACTAAAAGAGTAAAAGCACAAACTAACTTGTAAATGACAAAAAATATTAATTGTGAGGGCGTATGTTTTTGTTTTCATTCGGAAATATATAAATTGGAAAATAATAAACGGGCCTAATTAAATAGACCTAATAAGTAACCTAACTGTACAAGTCATTTATGCGGTAGGTCACCTTTTAAGTCCATTTAATTAGGTCCATATATCAAGGCTCAAATTGAAAAATTTCATCGAGTTTTCTTTTTTCCATTTGGCCGCATACATGAATTATTATTTTATTTTAATTTTGTACAACTTATTAATATAACTATGAATGACATGTAAAATCATTAATAATACATAAAATTGTGATACACGTACATAAAGTAACATTGATAGATAAAATAGGTGTGGAAACGAGCCGAGTTGCTCATGAAAATGCTCTGGATTGAATCGGTAAAAAGCTCGAACGAGTTGAGCTTAAACGAGTTTGAGCCCGAGCTTGAGTTGTCACTCATTTTTAATTAAGCTCGAGCCTGAGCTTTATATACAAAACTCGATTAGGCTCACGGGCCTAAAAGAGCCTTAAAGAGCACTATGATATTTTGAATAATAAACTATTTATTGTCTCTTATACTCATCTCTATTCACATTATAAGTATGCACATGTGTGACCCATTGTCGTCTCTATGAATACCCATTGTGAAAGTTATTGTATCCGAGCCAATTACATTTGAGATCTCTCAATGTCATACATCCGTTGATTAGACAAGAATGACAAGTGGTGTCACCTTTTTGATTTCGTGTCATGAAATATGATCGTGGTCATGTGTCGGCCATAACTTGGGCGTGTCAAAAAGCTCACAACATGCCACGTACACGATTTGGTATTGGTTGAAGGTAGTATGAGCCAATAACATTTGAGATCTCTTAATGTCATACATCCGATGAGTAGACAATAATGACATATGGTGTCACCTTATTGGATATAATTGTTTTCTTTTACTTTTTTGATATAGTTGCATGTTCACGTATATACACGTCCATATACCTAGATAGAATACATCTATAAATACAATGAAGGTCATAAACAGAGATATGTAACATATATGTGTAGATATCCACACATATACAACGGTTTGTTACATAAAAAGGTTATACTTGAACCTACGCATACACATGTGATACTTACATAAATACTTTCATTAATTGAAAAAGACATATAATATGAAACTACAAACACATATGAAGACATACTAAGTAATGTGGGAATGTGTAAGTAGACAGAACACAAAAACGATATTTTCTGTGGGAAATCCGTGGGTATTTACACACTTATTTCCCACGGATTTATTAAATTGGTAGGTAATCTGTGGGAAAGTACACACATATTTCCCACGGACATTATCGTTTTCTTTTACTTTTTTGATATAGTTACACGTTCACACACACACACATGTCGATATAGATAGATACAAAACATCTATAGATACAATGAAGGTCATAAACAAGCATACATAACATATACGTGTAGATATGCACACACACATATAATGGTTTGTTATACAAAAAGATTATTCCTAAACCTACACATACACTTGTGATACTGACATAAATAGCTATATTAATTAACAAATACATATAATATGAAACTACAAACACATATGAAGACATATTAAGTAATGTGAGAATGTGTAAGCAGACAAAATATAAAAACGATATTTTCTGTGGGAAATCTGTGGGTATTTACACACGTATTTCCCACGGATTTATTAAATTGGTAGGTAATCTGTGGGAAAGTACACACATATTTCCCACGGATATAATCGTTTTCTTTTACTTTTTTGATATAGTTACACGTTCACACATATACACATCGATATACCTAGATACAAAACATCTATAGGTACAATGAAGGTTATAAACAGACATACGGAACATATATGTATAGATATGCACACACATATAATGGTTTGTTACACAAAAAGATTATTCCTAAACCTACACATACACTTGTGATACAGACATAAATAGTTATATTAATTAACAAACACATATAATATGAAACTACAAACACATATGAAGACATATTAAGTAATGAGAGAATGTGTAAGTAGACAAAATATAAAAACGATAGTTTCTGTGGGAAATCTGTGGGTATTTACACACGTATTTCCTACGGATTTATTAAATTGGTAGGTAATCTGTGGGAAAGTACACACATATTTCCCACGGACATAATCGTTTTCTTTTACTTTTTTGATACAGTTACACGTTCACGCATATACACATCGATATACCTAGATACAAAACATCTATAGATACAATGAAAGTCATAAATAAGCATACGGAACATATACATGTAGATATGCACACACATATAATGGTTTGTTACACAAAAAGATTATTCCTAAACCTGCACATACATTTGTGATACTAAGATAAATAGTTATATTAATTAACAAACACATATGAAGACATATTAAGTAATGTGAGAATGCGTAAGTAGACAAAATATAAAAACGATATTTTCTGTGGGAAATCTGTGGGTATTTACACATGTATTTCCCACGGATTTATTAAATTGGTAGGTAATCTGTGAGAAAGTACACACAAATTTCCCACAGACCAATTAAATAGTTACTTTATGAAGAAAAAAAAACCGTGTGAAATTCATGAGTAATTGAGCTAAAATTTGCCACATACTTTTGGCCGTGGCTAATATGTGTGAAATGTGCCACAAATTTTCCACAGACGTCTAATAAACACAAATAGTGTGAATATGGTCGCAAATCTGTGGGAAATTTGCGACAAATTTCACACAAAAACTTGGTCAACAATTTAGTGTGTAAAGAGTGGGAAATCCGTGGGAAATTTACGACATATTTCCCACCGAAATTTGGTTAACAATTTGGTGTGTAATTTGTCGGTATCCCGTGTGAAATTTCACACAATTTCGTTTCCGTGAGAAAATTTTCGTGGGAAAAATCAGTTTGTGTAGTAGTGGGAGTCTTGCAAAATTAACTCATATATATTTGCCGCCGCTGTGCGCTGGTATCCAATAGTATGATATAATATATAAATCTATAAATATTTTCGTATGTTTTGTCCTTTTAAGTCACGATTTAGAAAACATTATGGCTTCACAATATTTTTTAAGGCATGAGGCTTTACCTTGCTGCTACGTCACGTCTCACGTTATTTATAACCTTGAGTAAAGTACAACCACATAGAGTGGTTACCTTGATTAACCCTTTATTTTGCTTTGCTAGTGATACTATGAACTTTTTAATGAAACTCTTTTAGAAAACCACAAAGTAAGATTACTGATTGGTGTGTTTTTAGGTCTATTGTGTAAAAACATAATAATTTCAAAAAAAGAAGATTTTCATTATTGATTTGCTCAATAAATTGTTTATAAAACAAAAAGAAATGATATGCTTATGTTGGTGCAATTGATGGTCAATGGTTTATTTATGTTTTAATAATAATAAATATATATATGAGAATATTTAAAATCACGAATGATATCGAAAACCCGTAAAAACGCATCGCCAGACTTGGCACGTCAGGCCAGCGCGTCGGGGCCTGGTCGGTGTGCTTTCGGTTTTATTAGATTTCCTATTACCCGACTAAAGTGGATCTTTCAATACAGGTTCATACATGATATTTGAGATGTAAACTCACACTAAGATTTAGAATTAGAGAGATGTCTAAAACAAGTCCTCCCATTTTATGAAACGCCAATTTAAAAACATTTTCTAAAAGCCATTAGCCAAGGAACAAATGTTTTCTCAAATCTAATAAATTCATACTTTCACTAAAGCATCAAGATAGTATTCAAGTGACCATAATCCTTACGTATGTCTTTTCTAATCACGTAACAGGTTTACTCCTTCATTGATTAATTAAGTTGATGTGATCAAATAATTAATACATTTATGAATCATTTATCCCATATATTTTGCTCATTTGCTATGATTTTATATAAGCATAGTTACTTAATCGTTTACTTTTGTGATTCTTAGTAATTCTGGAGCAAAAATGGAAAAAGGCATGAAAAACGTCGTAATTTTGAGCTAAAACGAAGTAAAAAAGATATATATTGATCAGACGTCCAATACGGCGTATCAATGCCAAGTAGATACGCCGTATCCCATACTTAGATGATTTCAAGACATTGCCTCACTTTCATGAATACGGCATATCCATCTCTATGTATACACCGTATGATTACACTTGGTCGATTTGAAGAATAAAAGACATCTGAAGATTACAGCATATCCAAACCTGGAGATACGCCGTATAGGAGCCCTAACTAGTTGAAGACCCATGACGGGAATACATGCAATACTACGTATCTAATCCTATTGATACGCGCGTATCCAAAGGCAGTTTGACAATTTTCCAGAATATTTTATGAGTTGAGCCACGTATTACATCTTCAATACGCGGTATCGATCACTCCAATACGGCGTATCAGGCTAGTTTCTAGAATCTATAAATAGAAGCCCTTGTTTTGACTTAGGGCGTCATTCTCACCACCTAAGTCAGTTCCCAGATGATTTCCAGAGGCAAGAAGGACCAGAAAACAACATCATTACCCAGGAGAACGTCACGTATCATTGTTTCATTGTTTAATCATTCGGTTACCATATCATTTTCAGTATGAGTTCTTTTCGCAAGACTTTGATTAGTACTTTTAGTGTTGCTACTGGGATTATGGGCTAACACCCTTGGGTGCTAGCCAAGCTTATAACTATCATGTTTATTTGATTTGTTTACGTTGATTTATTGCATTTTTGTTTGATATTTTATATGTTTATCGTGCTCGATTCCTATGTTTACTTGCTTCAAGTACATTGCTATTGTCTAGATTATATGTTATTGATTTATTTCTGTGATATATAATCCATATCATGATGGCAGGTGTAAGTGATAACAATGCTTTCACGAGCGGTTACTATTAGAACTAGAGGCCGGCTGTTTCCCTAGGTTAGTCGATATATGATTAAGGCAAGCAAGTTAGCGCAAGATCTCTTATAGTGACCATTCGTGAGAGATTAGGTAGTCCTACTTACATTAGACTACTTAGATAGATTATATAAAATAGTTGAAGAACTTTGTGTGTGCTTGATACTTATTAATGTTGTGGCCATCAAGTTAAGGGTGATATGTATAGAGCTAAGTAACTGTGACCATCTGGCTTAGTTTACGTTAGATATAAAATGCATTCATAAGACTAGATTCCATGATCATCTAGTTTAGTCTTTTCCTGACTTACCAACGGTTGTACCATTAGATCATTGCACTTTGTTGGGGTAATATTGACCAAGTCTCTCTTATGTTTTAATGATGACAATAAACATTGTCAACACATAATATCAAAAACATTAGCTAAATACCAAGCCGTTCCTTAACTGGATTGGCACGCTGGTGACGCGCCGGAGCGCCAGCAGCTTGCCAGCAGTTATTAAAGAATGACTTGATTTTTGAAAGTCGGCTTTCCCCTTACCCGAAAAATGTGGCTATTTCATTACAGGTATGTATATGATGATTGAGTTATTAGAACACTCGAAACGAAGGTTAGACTTAGAGGGATACAAAATCAAGACCTCCCATTTTTAACAAAATGCCAACTCAATTTATTTTACCAAAAGCCTCTAGCCAAGGCCAAAACTCTTTTTCCAATCCTAGGTTATTCATATTTTCAATATAACATCAAACAAAAGTATTCATAATATCGTAATCCGTGCGTACGTCTTCTCTAATCACGTAACGGGTTTACTCTTTTATTGGTCAAAGAAAGTCAAAGGTCACTTTGCGTAAACACATCTTTTCCCGCTATGGGATATGCTTTACTTGTGATGAAAAAAACTTAGCTTGTTTGCATCAAGATGATTAGAGATCATGTTAATAGTTAGATAATTATGGATTAAGTCTTAATGACTATTTGAGTTTGTGTTATTTAGAAGATTGAATATACTTTGAATGTTTTCATTTCTCAACAATAAATGTTTTTACAAACTCTCACACAATCTTATTTATTCCAATTCATTCTTACTCACCTCCCACTAAACATTCTTCTAATCATTTCTTTAATTTACCAAACATTCCTCCCCATATTCCATCACACACTCATTAATCATTTTTTGTCTCCAACATTCCCAACAAATGACTATCCAGACTTTTCAAACACATTATCACTACCTTCACCACTTTGATAATATCCCACTTCATCATCCTTTCTCAACACTCTTCTCTCTACAAACATGGATTCAAATTTGAATTATGCCAACACACACCACAAACATTCTCTTACACACTTTTATACTTCTTGTTCCCTACATTCCAACATAATCCTCTACATCCTCTTATCTTCTAAACATTCAAATTTTGAAATCAAAAAACCTTCTCCACATCCAACCTTCCTCACCTCTTCTCAACCTTCACATTTCAAATTTGAATTTGAATCAAACGGCTCCTTTCCAGCACATCATACAACTCAAATTCCTATTCTATCACATGGTATATTCATTTGGATATTCTCTTTGACAACTCACTTATTCAATCCCACACTCAACCTCCAACAGATAGTTTTTGAGTTTGAATTTCAAATATGGGATGCAAGTTTTTATCCAACATGTATTGTCCAGTAGTTATTGTCTTTCTCTTTGATATTGGACAAACATCCCCAAGACTTATTTTAAACACTTCACAAAATATTTTTGACAAGATGACTATTTTAGTTGGTTGACCTTATCACATTATAAGTGTTCGAATGATATTGGAAAGGTCAAATGTGAATTGAACTTGGGGGTTTAGCAAGACGGGGTAATTATAAAACCAAGCCCAGGATTTCAGACCCTGTCGCGCTGCTGACGCGCCGGAGCACCAAGAATGCGCCAGGTGTCTGAGTTCTATGGGCTTGGTCTATAAATACTCCCTCTTGTCTTAGGCATTTCTCACCCCTTGCCATTCAATCTTTCCTCCTAACTTCCTTTCTTTCAACCCTCAAAGTCTACTATCTTGTGTTCTTATCTCCTCTCTTATCATTCTTAAAAGAACACATCTCCGTAAGAGAAGATTCACAAGAACATAATCCACTCTTATTAATACAAATTGATATATACTGCTTACTTGCTTATACACACTTGCATGTAAACTTAATTCTTAACTTATTTAAACTTAAAAGAAGTTTAAAAGAATGTACATGACCCTTATACGGTTCTACATAAACACTAAAGTATTTTAAATGAGACTAAACTATATTATGACAAAATAAAAATATATAAGATTTTTGGGATAATATATGAGGAGACACCCCAAGTATTAAGTTTTAAACATATAGGCCGCACGTTTGTTAAACTTAACTTATAGACCGCCGGACTATATATTTGTTTTTCTCCACACAAATTGTTGTCAAATTTAATCCGGATAATTATTAAACGACAATGATGAAGCTAAGATAACATATTAAATTATAAGAACATAAAACTAGTAGCAAAATTTCATTTTTATCATTCTAAGTTACTTTTGATAATATATAGTTACGCTTAACACAAGAGTATAATTGATACTTTACACGAAACTTGTCATTGATATTGCTTTGATAGGTAATACGCTAGTTCTTTATGCACTACAATTTTTGTGCGAAAATTTGGCAAGAATTGATATAAATGGAAACAAACATATAATTAGATAACTAAAAAGTTAACTTCAATAAACATATGTAAAAAACTAAAAAGTTAGATGGCCTTCACATATATCAGTTATGTTTGGCGCGGAGGTTTTTGGGGCAATGAGCTGTGAGCAATGAGCTTTTTGACTTCTATTGTTCGTTTGACAAAAGAGCGGTGAGCTTTGCTATTTTTAGGAATGCTTATTTTTTCAATGCTTTTTTAAAAAGCTGTGAACGATGAGCTGTGAGCTGTAACTACTGCTCACAGCTCACCGCTACTGCTCACTGCTACTTTTACCAAACACACCCATCATCCCTAGATATCTTAATGATAATTGATAACCATTTTTAAAGTTACTCTTATATTGCATGTTCAAGAGATAACGTATAAAATTTTAAAGACGGTGATGCATGTTGCTATCTAAAAAGCATTTAGAAAATGGGAAAAGCAAGTTTTAGTTGAGGTGTTATCTCTGTCCTTCTTTGAAGTGCGGTTTGTACTATTTCCATAATGGGTAACAGGACTAGAATTCATAATTCATATACTTTTTAGCTAGAAAAACGTGTTAAAAAAGAGATGTATATCCACACTTCCTAGTGTGGTTATAGACAATGTTTTAAACACCTATTTTTTAATTGACCCGGTTGAGCTATTAGGTCACGGTTCAACCGGTTGAGCTATTTGGTCACAGTCCTTCTTCGCTCAAAACCACCTTCCAGTTACCCGACCGGTTCATGGTTCAACCGGTTCAACCGGCCGGGTCAACCCGGGTTTTAAAACACTGGTTATAGATACACAATTTATTTATAGAAAGAAACAAAAAGTTGGACATCCGTTAATTTTCTTTTGATTTTGATAAGTATAATGATCGAGGCGAGATGAATATTAATAAGAAGTTTTTTAAAAATAAAGGTACCTGAATTTTAATCATTCTTTTTTCTTCAAAAAACCCAATTTTCAAGATGAAAAAAAAAAAAAAAACAAAAAAAAAAAAACCTTGAAACAAACAATCTTGCAAAAAGTAAATTGTCAAACAAAAACTACACCATTGCGACGAGATTTTTTCTTCTTTTAATGAATGGGTGCTTCGATATACTTTCGACCGAACTTTTTTCAAACATGTAGTTTACTATTGAGATTTCTTCCTAGAAAAATCACATACGATTTGTAAATCACATATGATTTGTTATTTTAAAAATCACGTGTAATTTCACAAATACCATGTGATTTGTTTTTTTAAAAATCACATATGATTTCACAATTCACATATGACTTCATAAATCATATGTGATTTTTCGAATAGCAAATCGACAGTTATTTTACAAATATGTGATGTTTTAGGGAAGAAATTATAACATTTACAAAAAAGACTCGAAAAAAGAATTCGTTAAAGGTATATAGAGGTGCGCCTCTATAGAAAGATGAAGTAATTCTCGATGCGGTGCTATAATTCGTTTCGCGCAATGTTTTTACGGTTTGTGAGGTATTTAATTTTTTTTTTTAAAATATGAAAGTGAGTTTTTTATTTAATTTAATGAAAAAAATTAATGGCCATGATTTGTTTATTTGTCATTCAGTAGACGGGCACTTCGATATATTTTATACTGAATTTTTTTTTCAATCATTTATTTTAGTGTTGAAATTTCCGCCTAGAAAAATCACATGCAATTTGTAAAATCACTTGTGATTTATTATTTTAAAAATCATGTGTGATTTCATGAATCACACGTTTGTAAAATCAAATGTGATTTGTTATATTTAAAGCCAGATGTGATTTCACAATTCACGGGTGATTTCATAAATCATGTTTTCAAATAGCAAATCAACAGTGATTTTACCAATATGTGATTTTCAGGGCAGAAATTTCAACACTCACAAAAAGAAAACTCAAAAAAAGAATTCGTCAAAAGTATATAGAATGCTCATCCATAGAAAGATGAAGTAATTCTCATCACGATGTTATGATTCATTTCGCGTAACACTTAACGTGTGAGATATTTAATTTAAAAAAAATGATGAAAGTGAGTTTTAATTTGATGAAAAAATAAATGGTCATGATTTGTTTATTAATCTTTCAGTAGACGGACAACTCGATATACTTTCGACCGAACTTTTTTTCAAACATTAGTGCTAAAATTCCACCTAGAAAAATCTGATGCGATTTGTAAAATCATTTATGATTTATTTGTGGAAACCGTAGAGGGGGGTGGGGGGCGGGTGAATGCGTTTCCATTAAAAACGTAAAACTTTTGTATCAAATGACCAATCAAGTTTTATGTAATATGAGAAGTCTCAACAAAAAAGTCTTGCTACCACTAGAGATAGTGGATTTCCATATGTGAAGCATATTACCATGACAAAAACATTGAAACACATAAATATCACACAATATATGCAATAAGCCACACAATCATAAAAGCAATGCAAGTATAAAATGATAAATGCAAAGATAAAAAGTAAAGAGATAAGTTAAGAAAATGCAAACCCGGACACGGCGATTTATAGTGGTTCGGTCACGAAGCTCCTCTTCGCCCTACTCTACTCACCGAGTACCCAACTCGAGAGTTACTTCACTAATCAACAAGCT
Source organism: Artemisia annua (assembly GCA_014162995.1). Classification (NCBI taxonomy): domain Eukaryota; kingdom Viridiplantae; phylum Streptophyta; class Magnoliopsida; order Asterales; family Asteraceae; genus Artemisia; species Artemisia annua. The sequence continues at coordinate 25,447 of LBNU01009966.1, read as the reverse complement.
CCATTCTCGGCGAAGAAAACCATACAACGTCGCTTACATTATTTTCCGACATTAAGCTAAATGTCGAGTACTAATCTTAGCTAGTACCAATCTACCACAATCTACCCGATCCTCACAAATCACACAAGCTTCAAGATCCACATGATCTACACTCGATCTACCCGATCCTGACAACTCATACAATCAACCCAACGTACACGATCTATCCTTGATCCACTTGATCAACACACAAGCTCACTAGCTACAAGAGATCTCCAAGATCTCAACAAGATCACAATGATCCACTCTCACAAGACTAAACAAAAGATAATGACTACTTGATGTATATCAAGATACAACAAGCCTACAACAAGTAATGCAAGTGCACTACTCAATGACTCTAACACTTTGTATCTTCTTGATATTTTGTGTTCTTCTCTTGGACTAGAAGAGGAATGAAGGTGATCACTTGAATGGATGATTGGATCACTCTAAAACAAAATAAAACTATCTTAATGATCAAAGAAAGTGATCTAACTAAGAAGAGATTAGACCAGAGAAAAGTG
>LBNU01009966.1:0-20398 GCA_014162995.1 Artemisia annua | reverse complement strand
TAACACCTGACGGCGTCAGGTGTTAATTCCAAAATTTCCTCTGGCCCGTCATTTGAAAATTGGATTCCACTCTTTTGTCAAGGCTTTCTGACGGCGTCACCTTGTGACTCTGACGCCGTCAGGTTGTAAATTCACCATCTTTTGAGACTTTGTCGTTTTCTTCACTTTTATGCTCCAAAAACGTCCGAATATGCATGTTTTCCAGAATTCCTCTCAAAAGTACCTAAAATGACAAAAGGAACGATTTAGGGCAATATTTGATCACATTTATACGAATTAGGGCTTAAATGACCCCCTAAAAGCGTAACACTTTTCGTCTCATCAAATACCCTTACACTTGGGATTTGCTTGTCCTCAAGCAAATGAGCTTTTATTCCAATCAAAATATGAGTTAGGGGTCATTTAACACGAATATAAAAGTAATTACAACAAATAGTTATTAGACCCTAATCATAACAAGCACGGAAATCATACACTAGCACCTCACAAATAGTGTTTGGATTCTCACATCTCTCAAATGTCATAAAGTTTATATCTCATAAATGGAAACGGAAAATAACACTCACTACCTGTCATAGCAAATAGATTACCATAGGCTTGGGAAAGGATCAATTACTCCTCCACTAGGCGTAAGCACCTAAGATAAACTATCAAAGAGGGCTTTATAAAGGGTTGTAACGTAAGGTGTAGGGATATGATAACACGGTTTGGTTGGAATAAAGGGTATTTTAGTGGTGGCGAGTTAATTATCATGATCAAATACATGCACTCTACATCATTGCTTAAGTCAAGACTCGACTCAATCTTAGTCTAAAAATGAAATAACAAAAACTAAAAAGGAACGTAAAAGGAAACGGGATGGTAGTCCGTATGTTTTTCTTCTTTCTTTTTTTTTCATATTTTTTAGTATTTTTTTCTTGATTTTTCGATTTTTTTTCTATACACTCTTGCCCTACCATCCAAAACAATACATCATAGGGGAGTTGCATTCCCCTTACACTTGAATCTTTACATAACTTTACAATTACTATTCTAATGACTCGAATTAAGATAATTGAAAAACTTGGAGTACTTTTAAAATGTTTAGTACATATGGGGGTAATAATGTTGTTCTTCCCCATTACTCCATTACACTAGTACTTTACCCATGAGTCCCAATCGTCCCAAAAAAATATGTACAAGGATATGACTTAACTTAGCAACCATGTAATTGACTAGATAATTAACTAAGGGTTTAACACAAATGTTGTCACAATAATGCACCAAAGGTGGGTGCATACAAGGTAGGCTAAGGCGATTTGGGTGTACATTTAGTGGGGTGTAAACAAATTCTCACTTTGAGTAAGATGCTCAAAGGTCGAAACGAAAGGATAGGCTCGGAAGGGTGTACTAGGGGTATCGTGTACCAAAAATGGATACAACGCAAAGGGTGTGGGAGAATTACTTGACCAATGAAGTCAATGTAATTATAACAAATATACGGGTGTAAAACAATGGGTTAATCCTAATGCCTCTTATCATGTAGTAAATCTTAACTACACGAATGTAGTCTCACTTATGGATTTGAGATGGTCCTAACGCAAGTTCTAGAATCTAAATACTACCGGTACTCACATCATAGCACCAAAGATGGATGCTTTTCCTACCAATTCTAGGGGCGAACCTCACATATTTGGGGTGGAAAATTTTTTAGTGGTACGGTTTTGTGCTAGTCATACAATTTCCTATCCATGAGACGCTCATTAAGATCAAGGTTTCACTTCTAAATGTTGTAAAAAATTTTAAATTGGCGCTAAAATTGCCCTAACAAATATTTTTCTTGGTTTTATTACAAATTTACTATCAAACAAAACAAAACATCAAGCGTAGGTATATTCTCAACGGTGCTTTCATTTACCTCCCTTACACTTAAACCGAACATTGTCCCCAATGTTCAAATAAAAGACGTAAAAGTAAATAAGATGAAAGAATGAAATCAAATACTCCCCTGAATCGTTTGTTGTGGATAGTGATGTAACATGGTTAGATCTTCTTCCAAGATAGACGAACATTCAAAGCTTCCCTTCCGAAATAATAGACGTCTTCTTATCCAAAGTAACCTGTTAACCTGAAAAAGATAACAGCCCACCTCGCGTAAAATCGGCGGTAAAATCTATATAATAAGATATAATGCTTGTGGAATGAATATTTTGCAGAATTCCTGGAGATTATAAGTTAAAGAATTGACAAAACTTTTTAGGTTTCCGGAAAAATACAAAACTTTCAAAAATTGCAGAAAATTATAACCTGACGCCGTCAGGTGTTAATCCTGACGCCGTCAGAAAGTTCTGACAGAATTCTCATGTTAAGCTTCCGGGAAAAATTCTGGAAAAACTAGATCTTACTTCCTGGAATTCCTGCAAAAATTCATTATGACTCGATACAAGCATTTGACTCAAACAAGTACTAATATGTATGCTAATTTCATTGTTATGATTCATGTTCATTCGTTCTATATAAACCGATTTAGATTTCCCTTACACTTAGCTTTTGCAAAATACCTTTATATGTAGTTAAGACGAAGTTAAAAACAAAATAAAGCATTTTCACAATTTAGTTTGAAGCATGAATCAATAACAAGAAATATAACTTACATACGGAAACAAATAAAATCAAATAAACACACAAAAACACACAAAACATGGGTTGCCTCCCAAGAAGCACTTTTTTTATTTACGAGTCTTGTAGCTAGACTCAAAGTCACCGTACGTTACGTGACTTCGTCGTTGGTCACGGTTCCTAAGTCATCCTCTTTTCCGGTTTTGTATTCGGGCCCTAAGTTCAAACAATCCTTATAGAAACCGAAAATCCTTTTCATGACATAGTCTACTCCCCTACATCTATCCTCATCATTCATATAGTAGACCGCTTGTTTGAGCTCCTTCTCAATGTTTGACAAGTGTTGGTATTGCTCTATCTTATACAGCATTTGGTAGTTCACCTCATCGGTCTCATCCTTAAATGTGACTATCCCTAAGGAAGGTTCATGAGTCATTCTAGAGACCTCGATAAAATTGCCTAAGACTACTTGGGTCACACTTGCATCGATTATTGGGCGGATATCTTCTACAATTACAAAGTCGGTGACATAGGTAAAGTTTCCTACATAAACCGGTAATCGTTTAACTCTTCCCGTGAAGTTACTAATCCATCCCTTATCGGGAAACACTCTATACCCTACTTTACTTTTCATTATCAAATTGTATTGAGCTCTAGTCATGATGTTAATGGGTGATCTAGGGTCAATGTACGCTTTCCAAATATGCAAATGCCCGATGTTGCATGGTATGTTGAGATTAGATGGATCGCCCACCTTGAAAATTGGGTTACTGATGCGCGTGGATTGCAACACGCACTACGTTTTACCTCTCGAGGGATCTCGAGAAGCTTGCAATCCCCACCAGGCAGTGTACCTGACCGATGTAGTATAGTGTAGTGGCAAGTACCGGGGGATTGATCGTTCTCTCGCAGGGAATAGTGTTCGTTAGGCTAAAGGCTACTCTAATCTAGGTCTAAAGGTGGAGGAAGATTCTTTTTGTATTTTTATGTTTTATGAAAGCAGTAAAATCTCTGGTTTTGGAGGAGAGGGCGGAATTAGTTGCTAGTCAACTAACCCAAGTTATCTACTTTTATACTACTTATATTTTTGTATTTTTTAGTTTTGAGAAAATCAGTGGTGGAGAATAGTGTTTACTTAGATTTCATTACTCCATAACTATCTTTTACCATGTAATTAGTATGTTGAGTTTGCGTGGATGACGGGTGTATTCCTAACAAGTCGTAGGGAGTGCGTTCAATTCCCTAACTCTATAAGTTCCTACCTCACTCTATGACGATACGTCAAGCATCCTATCATGAGCTCACCGATAGCAACCTATGCATGAAATACTACCTTAAAATCGATTAACGCACATACGATTCACGTTTCTTAAGACGTTCAAGCTTGTTACCGTATAGGAGGTTAGCCAGTTTCCTCAAGTCTAACGTAGATGAAACATTCACCCAAACACAATCACAACATACACATCACATGATAATCAATAGTTAGGTTTCATTAGATCTAAGCAAACACAAAGTAAATTAGCCTAGCATGTTGAAAGAAAGACAAGCACAAGCATATATCACACAACACATAGACATATTGTATGAATAAAGACTTATCTTGGATTAAACATGCAAGTTAGAGGGGTTAGGATACCCTCTAAGGTCTGTAATACACGTACTAGGGTTTAATCCTAAAGTTCGCCACTCCAAAATTCCTCCCAAATAAAGAAAAAACGTTCTATATATATGCATTATCTTTTCCTAATATAACTCATGCATATCCTAACTACATTACATAATACGCGGTTTTACTAAGTCCGCAGAAACTAAACATGCTGAACTATGTCTTCAGCAGTAATACTTCATCAGAAGAATCTGGTCTTCAGCAGATTCCCTTCAGCAGTAACCATCAGTGGAATTCACACTCAGCAGAATTCCCAACACGGCACAACCATAGGGATTGTAAACAGTGGCTCATGCGTTAAATACTACCTTAATAGCCTAGTATGCCTTGGCTACATGTTTCCCAAGACGTTCAAGCACGTTACCATAAAGGAGGTTGGCCAGTTTTCTTGATCCTAACATTGATGGAACAAACATCCCAACAAACAACAACACACACCAATCAACCAATAATTAATAGTTAGGTTTCATTGGATCTAAGCAAACACTAGAGAATTTAGCTACTCATGTTAATTAAAAGACAAGCAAGATAGATAGACAACCAACACATAGACATATTGATTGAATTAAAGTGAAGACTTATCTTTAATTAAGCACTAGGGTTCCAAGGGTTGGAAACCCTAAAAGTCACAGAAAATTCGTCTTTAGGGTTTGCCCTAAAAGTTCTCCACACAGTTCCACACTAATGAATGAAATTTAGAAAACTATATATAGATTTTACACTCTGACGGCGTCAGGTTATAAGGGCTGACGCCGTCAGCTCGCCGCCATTAGGTTTCTCGGATGGCCTAGATCCACTTTTGACGCCGTCACCTTATAAAACCTTCTGGGCCGTCACTCTTTAAAATATAACCTGACGGCCTACTTTTCCTAATACCTGACGGCGTCAGGTGTTAATTCCAAAATTTCCTCTGGCCTGTCATTTGAAAATTGGATTCCACTCTTTTGTCAAGGCTTTCTGATGGCGTCAGCTTGTGACTCTGACGCCGTCAGGTTGTAAATTCACCATCTTTTGAGACTTTGTCGTTTTCTTCACTTTTATGCTCCAAAAACGTCCGAATATGCATGTTTTCCAGAGTTCCTCTTAAAAGTACCTAAAATGACAAAAGGAACGATTTAAGGCAATATTTGATCACATTTATACGAATTAGGGCTTAAATGACCCCCAAAAAGCGTAACACTTTTCGTCTCATCAATGATATCAAGGGTGAAAAAAACCCCTGAAAATACAGTAAACCACGACCTAGGGTTTTATCCCCGTAAAGTTCTCCCAAAAGTTTACAACTAATGAATGAAATTTAGAAAACTATCATACTACGATTTTAACAACTTGACGGTGTCATGTTTTAGCTCGTGACATCGTCACCATTCGCCGCAAAACTCTTCTCCGGATTGCTCAGATCTACTCCTGGGTTTAAATTATAACAAAGGGGAGTGGGCTGGTGTTGTGTTTGGGCCAGGGAAAAGAATGGGCCAAAGGTAAAGGTGGGCTAAGAAGAGTTATAAGGTGGATGGGTTGGACTGGTTTGGGTTTTTATAAGTAATAAGGATCCGTTTGGTTTTGTAGATTTTTAAGCCCAAGGACCAATTGTGTAATTTTGGATTTTTAGGGGGACTGAAATTGCCAACCTTCCAAAGTATCTTCAAGGGTGATTTATGTCAATTGTGAATAGTATAAGGATCTTGGTGATATTTTGGAATTTCCCAAGGACTAAATCTGTCAACTTTGAAACTTGAGGGACCAATCTTGTAATTTCACCAAACTTTTCACCCAAGGACTATTTTTGCCAATGTTTCACAATATAAGGACCATAATTTTTATTTTCCAAAAGATTTTAATCCCAGGGGTTATTTTTGACAACTTTGCAAAGTTCAGGGACTAAACTTGTAAACTTTTGAAACTTTTCATCAAAGGACTAATTATGACAACTTGTGATTTCTAAAGGACTTTGGTTGAATTTTCTTTCAAAATTAATGCTTAGGGACTAGATTTGACAAGTTTTGAAAGTTGAGGGACTGAAACTGCCAATTGTGCAAACTTTGCTTGTTTTTCATTTGTTTTCAAACATTTTGCATCTAAAACATATAAAACACAACCCTAGGATAATTTTAATATTTTGATGCATTATTGGGTGTTTTTGAATGTTTTGGCAGTTCAGATTAGGTAAAAATGATGAGTATTTACACACTCATCAGTAATGATCGATGGGTTGAAGGTTTTTAGACTAACTATCACTATCAAGAGTGAAGTGTAGCTAAAAGGTTTGAGTGGGATTGATATAAGGGTTGAAGGTTTTGAAACTAAATAACACTATCAAGAGTGAAGTTTAGTTATAAGGGTTAAGTGTGATGATGAATGATGTTGATGTGAGGTTTGAAGATGAGATGCAAGATAAGCTTGCAATGTTGAGGCCTTAAATAGTCAAGAGTTGTGTGATTCGAATTAAGGTTGGTGGTAGTGTCCTATGATGTAGTGAATGAATCTTAGGGTGTATGTGATTTTGCAAAATTTTGCAGGTTTGAGGTTAGGGATGCAGGGATCTAAAGGAAACAGTGAAAATTCGTCAAACAGGGGCACGGTACCACTAAATACCGCACGGTACCATTAAATTTAATGGTACCGTGGCCTATTTAACGGTACCGTGACCTGGAAGTCACGAATTTTCCTATACAGCCTAGTTCTGGGCAGCCAAAGGGAAGTTTTCTAGGGAATAAGAACCACATTTGTGTGTTCTTGAGAGTGTTTGTTGAAAGACTATATGAGTGTGTTTTCGCTCCCCCTCAATCTATGACCATCTAGACAAGAAAATAAATAAAGAGGAAAACAAACGTTGACGGAAGCGATGAGCTTAGTACCGTTATGACAAGTGGTGGATAGCAAACAATAAACTTCACCTTTGAAGTTACGTAGCTCTTCTCAATCATTGTTAATATTCAAAGAACATTCATATGATGAGGCATGTGATCACGTGGAGATATCCTAAGGGTTAAGAAGATAAAATCTTCAAGGTTGTGAGGTTAGTGATAAGGTTCTAGTGGGTTTATTGATGCGTGGGTTTTTCAACCTTCGCAGTAGGTTTTACATCTCAAGGGATCTTGAGAAGCTTACAACCCCCACCAGACAGTGTACCTGACCGATGTAGTATAGTGAAGTGGCAAGTACCGAGGGATTGATCGTTCTCTCAGGGAATAGTGTCGTTAGGATTGAAAACTACTCTAATTAGGTCTAAGGGTTGAGGGATGATTCTTTTTGTATTTTTATATTTTATGATAGCAAGTAAAAATCTCGAGTATTTGGAAGAGGGGCGGAATTAGTTGCTAGTCAACTAACCCAAATATCTACTATTGCAAATAAAATAAATAACAAGAAAAGTAAATTGGTTGTGAAACTTATATGGAGAAAAGTGTGTTTACTTAGATTTCCTTACTTCCTAGCTATCTTTTACTGGTTAATTGGTTTGTCACAATTGTGTGGATGACGGGTTGTATTCCTTTAAACCATTCGTAGGGCCGTGTACGATCTTCCCTAACTCTATAAGCTCCTACTTCACTCCTATGTCGAGCCGACTAAAAGCTCCTAACATGGGATCACTAGAATTCGCTTATGCATTAAATACAACCAAATAATCATAGTACACATCCGATTCATGTTTCTTAAGACGTTCAAGCAAGTTACCGTATAGGAGGTTAGCCAGTTTTCTTAAGCCTAACATCGACATTACCCACCCACAACAATTAATAACAAACCAACAACAAGTAATCAATAGCTAGGTTTCATTAGATCTAAGCAAACACAAGAGAAACCTAGCCTAGCATGTTAAAGTAAAGACAAGCATAAGATATAATCAAGCAACATATAGACATATTGACTGATGTGAAAGGAGAATTATCTTTAATTGAACATGAATGATTCAAGGGTGAAAAACCCCTGAAAATACAGTAAACCACGACCTAGGGTTTATCCCTAAAGTTCTCCCAAAAGTTACACACATAATGAATGAAAATTAGAAAACTATATATAGATTTTACAACTTGACGGTGTCATGTTTTAGCTCGTGACATCGTCACCTCGCCGCCAAAACTCTTCTCGGATTGCTCAGATCTACTCTTGACGCCGTCCCTCTTTAAAAGTCTCTGGGCCGTCTCTCTTTAAGTTATAACGTGACGGCCTAGGTGAAATAACACGTGACGCCGTCACGTGTAAAAGCTTCAAAATCTTTCTGGCCCGTCAAGTGTAAAAATTATCCACCTCTTTGTCAAAGCGTGACACCGTCACCTCGTAAAGAGTGACGCCGTCAGGTACACTTTCTAGCATGGTTTTGAGACTTTGTCGTTTTCTTTACTTTTATGCTTCAAAAACGTCCAAAATGCTTCCTTTTCCAGATTTCTTCTCCAAAGTACCTAAAATGACAAAAGGAACGATTTAAGGCAATATTTAATCAAATAATTACAGATTAGGGCTTAAATGACCCCCTAAAAGCGTAACACTTTTCGCCTCATCAAATACCCTTACACTAGAGATTTGCTTGTCCTCAAGCAAATGCGCTTTTATTCCAATCAAAATATGAGCTAGGGGTCATTTAACACTAATATAAAAGTAATTACAACAAATAGTCATTCCACCCTAGTCATAACAAGCACGGAAATCATATACTAACACCTCACAAATAGTGTTTGGATACTCTCATCTCTTGGGTGTTATAAACCTATATAACTAAATGGAAATGGAAAAATATCACTCACTACCTGTCATAGCAAATAGATTACCATAGGATTGGGAAATGATCGAAAACCTCCTCCACTAGGCGTAAGCACCTAAGATAAACTATCAAAGAGGGCTTTTCAAGGATTGTAATGTTAGGTGTAGGGATATGATAAACATGGTTTGTTGGAATAAAGGGTATTTTTAGTGGTGGCGAGTTAATTGTCTTGATCAAATACATGCACAATGTGGCGTTGCTAAGCCAAGACTCGACTCAACTTAAGCTAATAAGAAAATAACATAAACATAAATAAAAAGAAATGGGATGGTAGTCCGTATGTTTTTTTCTACTTTTCTTTTTCCAATTTTTTTTTTGTTTTTCTTGTTTTTCAATTTTTTTTTCATACTCTTGCCCTACCATCCAAAATAATACATCATAGGGACCTTAGTTCTCCCCTTAAACTTGAACTTTTACATACTTTACAATTAACTATTCTAATGACTCGAATTAAGATAATTGAAAAACTTGGAGTACTTTAAAACATTAACGCACATATGGGGGTAATAATTGACTTCTTCCCCATTACTCCATTGCATTAGTACTTTACCCATGAGTCCCAATCGTCCCAAAATAATATGTACAAGGATATGACTCGACTTAGCAACCATGTAACCAATTAGACAATTAACTAAGGGTTTAAACAAATGTTGTCACAATAATGCATTAAAGATGAGTGCATATGAGGTAGGCTAAGGCGATTTGGGTGTACATTTGGGGTGGATTGTAAACAAATTCTTCCTTTATGTAAAATGCTTAAAGTTAGAAACGAAAAGATAGGCTCTAAGGGGTGTACTACGGGTATCGTGTACTAAAAATGAGTACATCGCAAAGGTGTGGGAAAATTCCTTGACCAATGAAGTCAATGTAATTATATTACGGGTGTAAAACATGGGTTATCCTAATGCCTCTTATCATGTATTAAATCTAACTACACGAATGTAGTCTCACTTGTGGATTTGGGATGGTCACTAACGAAAGTTCTAGAATCTAATTACTATTGGTACACACAAAAGCACCAACAATGAATGCTTTTCCTAACAATTCTAGGGGCGAACCTCACATATTTGGGGGAAAATTTTTTGAGTGGTACGGTTTTTGTGCTAGTAATACAACTCCTATTCATGAGACGCTTATTATGCCTAAAATTTCACTCCTATATGTTGTAAAAAAAATTAAATTTGGCGCTAAAATTGCCCTAACAAATATTTCTCTCAGTTTTATTACACATCTACCATTAAACAAAACAAAAATCAAGCGTAATTGCATTTTCTAAGGTGTCTTCATTTACCCCCTTACACTTAAACCGAACATTGTCCCCAATGTTCACATAAAAGATGTAAAAGTAAAGAAAATGAAAGAATGAAACAAATACTCCCCTGATTCGTTTAATGTGGATCGGGAGGTAACATGGTTAGATCTTTTTCCAAGATGATGTGATATCTTCAAGATCAAAGCGACGCCAAAAACTTGATGTCATGAACTTGATTCCATGTTCATCTTCTTGTCCAATATAACTTGTTAAACCTGAGAAAACAATCTAGGCAAACCTTGTATAAATCGGCGGCAAAATCTATATAGGGATATAATGCTTGTGGAATGAAAGTTTTGCAGATTCCTGGAATTAAAGATGCAGTAATTTTTATAGTCCGGCATAAAAACATTAAAAACTTTTTCTGGAATCAGTACCTGACGCCGTCAGGTTTTAAAGCATAACGCCGTTAGAATTGATCTAACAGAATTCTTATCTTTAGTTTCTGGAAAATTTCTGGTAAAACAAATACCTTAATTCCTGGAATCCTGCAAAATTTCATTATGACTCAATACAAGCATTTGACTCAAACAAATACTAATATGTATGTTCATTTTATATTACTACAATTCATGTCCAATTCATTCTTATAAACAAGTTTAGATTTCCCTTACACTTATGTTTTTGCAAAATACCTTTATATGTAGTTAAGACGAAGTTAAAAACAAAATAAAGTATTTTCACAATGTAATTTGAAACATGAATTGTTAGTAATAAAAATAAAACATACACACGGAAACAAAAAAAATCAAACAAACAAACAAGCAAAACAAATAAAGCTTGGGTAGTCTTGTAGCTAGACTCAAACTCACTCTACCCTACGTAGGTGAGTTCCGCATCGAGGATATCTCTAGGGTTGATTTTGGTTGGAAGTTTCCTATTGGTGCGTTTGGTGAGATATGTCTCTCAAACTTCTCTCCATCCGTGTCATATAATGTCATCTTTATGTGCCATGATCCATCTCCTTCCTTAGGTGGCTTTTCCCAATCCCATTTATGTTTATCATCCTCGCTTTTTCACTTATTCATTGCTAGGTTGATTGGCAAAACTCCTAGGAAGTCAGTCATCTTTCTAAAGACTAGAGGGTCTTCAAATGGGTCCAATTCGGTGTCCCTAGCCAAAAGTTGCTCTACCGTATGTGTTCGGCTCACAAAATCATCTTCTAGGTAGAATGGGCGTTGGTGTCCTATGAAGTCTCTATTTAACCATGGTCTGTATCTAGAGGGTCTCCAATTAACATCTGTCCCAGGGGGTGTTGGCTCCTCAAGGGTGTCATAGGCGTGTTTCTTAACATCATATACCGACCAAGTTTCTCCTTCTCCTACCGCTATTTTAGATCCCTTACAATCAATCATAGCACTTGTGGTGGCTAGAAATCCTCTTCGTATCAACAAAGGGCATGTAGGGTTGCTAACCATGTCAAGGACGTGGAAATCAGCTAAAATTGTTAATTTCCCTATATTTACTACCACGTCCTTTACTACTCCAACCGGGTATGCTACACTCCCATCCGCCAAAGCTATTATTACCTCAGTTTGTTCTAGCTTTCCTAGTTTGAGGGCGGTGTAAAGAGGTAGTGGAAGTAAGTTAAGGCTTGATCCAAGATCGGCTAATGTGTCATAAGCCTCCGACTTACCGATCTCGCAAGGTAGGACAAATAAGCCCGGGTCATCTTGTTTCTTAGGTAACTTGTTTTGAACGAAGGCGGTACCTTTGTCACCTAACTTAAGCTTCTTCTCATATTTCTCTAAGAGGGCGTTATAGTAAGGAGCAAGAGCCAATATATCAATAACCGGACGTTCAAGGTGGAGCTCCTCAAATTCTTCGTTAAGGTTTTGAATGGGTGGTGTTTCAACTATGTTGTTGACTAATTTAGTGTTGGATATCCTACTCTCGTGGTCTTTTTGAGGGATTTGGGTTTGCTTGAAACACGTGCTCATGGCGTTGACCGAATAGTATTGGGGGCAAGAACTAGGAGATGAAACCGAAGAAATGGCGTTAACGTTTAGTTTCGGGTTCTTGACCGTGTCGCTTGGGAGGGCTCCCATCTCTCGGTCATTGAGAACTTTCAACAAGGTGTCAGTCTTATTGGTCATCTCGCTTTATCTTTGTTTGAAATCGGATTCAAACTTGGCTATACGAGCGTCTTGAGATGCCATAAATATAAACATCAATCCTTCAAAATTATTGGTACTACCATCGTTATTGGGATGATTGTTGTTGAAAGTACGGTTTGAAGATGAACCGTTTGATTGAAAACGATTAGGTGGATTGGAAGAATTGTTTTGGGGCGTGTTTTGGTTTTGTTTCCACCTAAAGTTTGGGTGATTTCTCCAAGAGGGGTTGTACGAATCACCGTAGGGGTTTGGCTCGAGTTTGAAAGTGTACCAGTTGTCTCCCGCTCCGTCGGTACGCGAGGATGTGTAGTCCGCAAAAGCTTGTTCAGGGAGTTCCATGCAATCACGAGTGCGTGGGGACTACTACAATACTCACATGAAGAAGTGATTTTTTTCACTTAGCTTGAAGGTTTAGGAGCTTCGTAGGATTTCATGAGAAACTTGACTTGGTCCTCAAGTTCCATGATCCTATGATCGGAAGTGCTTGAATTATTCGATGGCAAAGATATTGCCTTGACCGTTTTGTTCAAATTACGGGGATCATTCCAACTTTCATTGTCATAGAGAGCAAGATCTTCTATGAGCTCCCATGATTGTTCCGCACTTAGATCACATAGCTTGCCACCGCCGCTTGGTCAATGGTTTGCTTCGTGGGGATATTGATATGGTCATAGAAAATTTGGACTTGGAGCCAAAGGTCTATGCCATGGTGAGGGACTTTTTGAAGTAAGTCTTTAAATCGAGTCCATGCCTCGTAGAGGGTTTCGCCTTGACGTTGTTGGAACATCAAGATTTCATTCCTTAGCTTAGTGGTTCTCCCCGGTGGGAAAAATTGAGCAAGGAAGCGAGTGGTGAGATCATCCCAAGAGGTGATGGATCCTGCGGGTAGACGTTCTAGCCATTGACTAGCTTGGTCTCGCAGAGAGAATTGGAAGAGACGTAATCGGGTAGTCTCTCGAGTGTCAACATCAAGGTCTATGGAATCTACGATCTTAAGAAAGTCCTTGAGGTGTTGATTTGGATCTTCGGAACGAAGTCCATGGAATGCACATCCGCTTTGCACCAACCGGATGGTGTCGGATCGCAAGGGAGACACATTGGCTCCTTGGGTGAGCTCAATGGTGTTTCGATAGCCTTGGTGGCTAGGACGGGAGTATTTTCCTAATGTACGGGCTCTAGGAGGTGGGTTTGGTTGGGGTATGTTTTGTTGTGGTGGGTTTTTGGGATCAAGGATATTACCACCTTCCATGATGTCGGATGGTAATGGTTACGAACAAAGACACGAACAAAAAGATAGACTAAAGAAAACCTAGAAAAATAAAAATTAAAATCTCACTAGAAAGAAGTCTAATGAGTAGACCTAAGTAAAAATAAAATTTTCAACCTAAGCAATAACTATTCCCCGACAGCGGCACCAAAAACTTGATGCGTGGGTTTTGCAACCTTCGCAATAGGTTTTACCTCTCAAGGGATCTTGAGAAGCTTACAACCCCCGCCAGGCAGTGTATCTGACCGATGTAGTATAGTGAAGTGGCAAGTACCGGGGGATTGATCGTTCTCTAGGGGAATAGTGTCGTTAGAATTGAAAACTACTCTAATTAGGTCTAAGGGTTGAGGGGTGATTCTTTTTGTATTTTTATATTTTATGATAGCAAGTAAAAATTTCGGGTATTTGGAAGAGGGGCGGAATTAGTTGCTAGTCAACTAACCCAAATATCTACTATCGCAAATAAAATAAATAACAAGAAAAGTAAATTGGTTGTAAAACTTATATGGAGAAAAGTGTGTTTACTTAGATTTCNTGATTCTTTTTGTATTTTTATATTTTATGATAGCAAGTAAAAATTTCGGGTATTTGGAAGAGGGGCGGAATTAGTTGCTAGTCAACTAACCCAAATATCTACTATCGCAAATAAAATAAATAACAAGAAAAGTAAATTGGTTGTAAAACTTATATGGAGAAAAGTGTGTTTACTTAGATTTCCTTACTCCCTAGCTATCTTTTACCGGTTAATTGGTTTGTCACAATTGTGTGGATGACGGTTTGTATTCCTTTAAACCATTCGTAGGGTCGTGTACGATCTTCACTAACTCTATAAGCTCCTACTTCACTCCTATGTCGAGCCGACTAAAAGCTCCTAACATGGGATCACTAGAATTCGCTTATGCATTAAATACAACCATATAATCGTAGTACACATCCGATTCATGTTTCATAAGACGTTCAAGCAAGTTACCGTACAGGAGGTTAGCCAGTTTTCTTAAGCCTAACATTGACATCACCCACCTACAACAATTAATAACAAACCAACAACAAGTAATCAATAGCTAGGTTTCATTAGATCTAAGCAAACACAAGAGAAACCTAGCCTAGCATGTTAAAGTAAAGAAAAGCATAAGATATAATCAAGCAACACGTAGACATATTGATTGATTTGAAAGGAGACTTATCTTTAATTGAACATGAATGATTCAAGGGTGAAAAACCCCTGAAAATACAGTAAACCACGACCTAGGGTTTATCCCTAAAGTTCTCCCAAAAGTTACACACTTAATGAATGAAAATTAGAAAACTATATATAGATTTTACAACTTGACGGCGTCACATTTTCGCTCGTGACGCCGTCACCTCGCCGCCAAAACTCTTCTCGGATTGCTCAGATCTACTCTTGATGCCGTCCCTCTTTAAAAGTCTCTGGGCCGTCTCTCTTTAAGTTATAACGTGACGGCCTAGATGAAATAACACGTGACACCGTCACGTGTAAAAGCTTCAAAATCTTTCTGGCCCGTCAAGTGTAAAAATTATCCACCTCTTTGTCAAAGCGTGACGCCGTCACCTCGTAAAGAGTGACGCTGTCAGGTACTGTTTCCAGCCGTTTTCTTCACTTTTATGCTCCAAAAACGTCCAAAATGCTTCCTTCTCTAGATTTCTTCTCCAAAGTACCTAAAATGACAAAAGGAATGATTTAAGGCAATATTTGATCAAATAATTACGGATTAGGGCTTAAATGACCCCGTAAAAGCGTGAACACTTTTCGCCTCATCATTTATCTATGTTGATGAAGAAGGGTTATCTCAACTTATCCTAGCGGTTCTTCGTTTGAAGTGTGTGAAAGATGAGTGGGATGCGGAAGCACTAGTTGTGTAGAACGAAGGTTGAAAAGTGTGGATTATTAAGGAAGTAACCAAACATATGATGTGTTTAGTACCATGCGGAAGTGAAAGGGAAAATGATGAGGAATCAGAAGATAGAATCTATTCTGTTAGAAGACGGTTTTGGTTCAAGACTACATCGAGTGGATGATGAACTCAAATAAGTAAATATTATTATCATTATTTATCCTATTTATTTGACTTGTTTTACTATATTATTTATGAGAATCGGTACTTTAATGTTTACTTTAGTAATTCTCAGGTAAAAACAAGCAATAGGTGAACTTGGCGATTTTGGACTAATTATGGTGCAAAACAAGCGAGATGTCAAAATTCTACTGAAATCCAGAAGATGCGTCGTATCTCTCTCAACAGATACGCTGCAATATCATACTTAGATGAATTCGAAGAAACATTGCCTGACTTTGAAGAATGCGCCGCATGTAATTCTATCATGCGCCGCATATGAAACTTTGGTCAACGAAGAAGATCAAGCTCGTTCTACTTCATATATGCCGCATTACACTTCTGACATATGGCGTATCACTATCAAGACTTCACCAGATACAATCCAAGATACTGAAGGACATGCGCCGGATACAAGAATCAAGATACGCCGCATCTGAAGATGGTGTATAAATATTCCAGAATATATTAATCTTGGACCCCACGCGAAGTTAAGTCGATGCGCCGCATCTACTAACTCAATGTGCCACATCGAGCCCTCAGACATAAACTATAAATACCCCAAGACCTAGACGAATTTTGTGTGCAACATAACCCTAAGGAGCCGAGTTCAGTCAAAAAAGCAACACAAGACACACCCCAAACGAAGATATTAGAGCTGTAAGAAGGTCCTGCATGTATTTAATTCATTAAGTAGTTTTGTTGTATTGTAATAGTACGCTTTAATTCATCATGATTGATGGGCATGTGGCCACCAAACTGCTCCCCTTAAAATTGCTTTCCCATCAATTAAAGTTTATATGATGATGTTTTTGGTGACTTATATTAGTGCTTTGATAACCTCTGTGTCTAGCTGAGCCTGTAGGCTGCCATACCTGCTCCTCGCCTATTTAGCTGATGTATTTAGATAAGTAGGATAGACATAAGTGATCATTAAGGGTTTACTCGCCGATATAATGAGATCCAACGAGACAGATTAGATTACGATATGCTTCATATAAAACTAGCAATAAAACAAGTGACAAGCTACTTAACTATCAGGACTGGCCTTTTTCTGCTTCTAATTATCTATCTGTGTACGTGTATGCTATTCGCTGATTCGTGCTCATTAGTTTAATTTACTGTTTAATATAACCAAATCTGTGCCAGTCTTTCAGGCTGAACCCCCTTTTGTTAGATTAGGCTGTAAACCTAACTTGGGATATTAAAATACTGATTAGGTTAATTAGATAATACATTCCACTCTTAGTGATCGACACTCTCACTGGTACAAAAAGTTGTATCGGTCACGCCAAAAATGTGTGATGATATGCATATAGTCACACACGTTTTTTTCATTGTGTGTCACTAAAGGTCCCGCCACCGTAGGTGGCATATGGTCTCATTGTTGACTTCGTGGCCTTTTTCATCGGAAAAGAGTGACCAAAACCCCGAATATGTGTGACAAATTAGGCACAAGTTTTGTTGGTTCAGTCATTATCAGTGACTGTAAACACTTTATAGTCACACGAATGTTTTTTGAGAGTAACTATTGTTCGTCCTTTGGCCACATAGATATATAATATATGTGACATTTGAGATGATTTATTCAAGTAAATGTGTATTATGTGTGACTATTTCCCGTCCTGTGGCCACATGAATATAATAAATGTGACGTTTGTGATGATTTAGTCACACAAAAGGGATTGTTTTTTTTGAGTTAGTCACATACAATTTTAAAAAAAAGTGGCCAAAAGTGTGAATAAGTGTGACCATATGCTGTTTAAAGTGAAGAAATGTGTATTTTGTGTAACTATTGTTCATCCAATGGCCACTTGAATTTTATGTTTGTGTGGCCTTTTGTAATATTTAGTCACACATAGCATATTTGTTTTGGGTATTTAGTCACACACAATTAAGCATCAAGTGGCCAAAAATGTTAATAAGTGTGACCATATGTTGTTTAAAGTGAAGAAATGTATATTTTGTGTGACTATTGATCATCCAATGGCCACTTGAATTTTATGTTTGTGTGACATTTTGTAATATTTAGTCATACAACGAATTAAGCAAACAGTGACCAAACGTGTTCATAAGTGTGACTATATGCATCTTTTAGTCACATTTAAGAAATCAATATATATGAAAGCAAATTCAAATATATATAAAAACAAATTCAAATACAATAAAATTAAAATGTATATAACTGAACCAAATATAAAACTGGACCTCCTTTTATACACCAAGGAGTCCTAACTATATGAATCTATAGTACTAGGTTATAACTAACAGCTGTAACTAATACACTAGCAGTACTAACTTTCACTAGCAGTTGTAACTTTTGTAGTAGCAGTAGTAAATACTTGGCACATTTTTAGAAATTGACACCTGAAGAAGTACCGGTAGCACCACATGGTTGTTGAGGCTTTGCCCATTTTCCAACTTTAAATAAAAAATATCCACAACGCACGAGCCAAATTCATCAAGGTTGGTCCCAGACCATACGCTACTTGTTTGGTTGATGAGACGAAAAATGTTACGTTTTTAGGGGTCAGTTTGAGTCCTAATTCGTATATTATTTGATAGGATTTCACCCAAAGTCGTTTCTTTTCTCATTTTAGGTAGTTTTGAGGAGAAAATCACAAAAGAAGCATTTTCGGGCGTTTTCGGAGTGAAAAAGTGCGGAAAACAACAAAATCTCAAAAGACCCTAAAGTGCACAGAAGGTGACGGCGTCACAAACTTCAACGTGACGACGTCAGGAACAAATGAAGTGAAGAAATTGGAAGTTACTCATGACGGGCCAGAGAGTTTTTGGCCTAGTCTGGTGACGGCGTCAGGGAAGGCTGTTGATCCCAGTTGAGCAGTTGATCTAGTATTACTATCTTAGATAAACCAAGACAATAATGTATAGAAGCTGACTTGTATGTAACCTTAATCACTATGCGGAATATAGTAATTAACTTAAGAAGAACGCGAACACAGGTAATTCACACCTTAAACACTTCAATATAATTAATACGAGCACTCTGAATAGTGCTAGGGTTTTACAACCTTGAAGTGTATGAATACTAGAATAATACGTACTCTAGACAAACCCTAGGATCTCCTTTTATACACCAAGGAACCCTACGGCCTTACATCAACTTCCTACACAAGACAAAGATATTCTAACACAATAGAATATTACAAGACATCTTTACTATAAATATAAAGACGCGTATACAAACTTATCACTAAGCAGCAGAGATAATACAGCAGTATTCTTCCAGCAGTAGAGTCTCAGCAGTAGAGATATCTAGCAGTAGAGTTGCCTGCCAGCAGTAGAGATATCACAGAAGTAGAGTTAACTTTAAAACCCAACAATCCTCCCCTAAACTTGATATTTTCCCTGAAAATATGCAAGTTTCTTATAAGCTCGAATAAACACCAAGAGGATGCTTTCAAACACTCTATCTTCTCCCTGTCTCTTTAGTACTTTGCTGCTCAATTCTTTTAATTAGACTTTGAAGATCAGGAGTCACTTCTGAACATCTAAGCTTAGCTTCAATCATGGCTTTAAGAATTCCAGTCTTCAAAGGATAATCTTTCTCCACAAACATAAAGACATCAGCTCCATCTTGAGTAGATACATGATGTACATTACATGAGTTATAATGTTTCCATATTGTAGTCATGCTTTCTGCTTCAAATCTCCAATGTCTGTCACTAGGATCTGGATTATACATTCTTTGAAAACATACCCATAACTCCATGGCCTTCAAATTCTTTGGATCTGCGTGAGCATTCTTAGACTTTACCAAAATCCATAGATTATGCAGATCAGATCTATCACAAGACCTAACAAGATCTTCAAAATCTCTGTACATTTCCACTTCACCTCCAACTCTGACTATCTTCCAAGCTTCACTAAATTCATCTTCAGCTACTTCCCAATCTACAATTTGTTGTCTAGCTTGGGCTGGTTCAATAAACACATCATCTTGTTCAATCAAAAACCTGCATCCAGCAACCTTCATTGATGTAGTTCATCTACCTGTTCAAGTCAATCCAGCAGAGTTAGATCCTTGCCATCTTTGATTTTTAGCTCTTTCTCTACAAGCAGCATGTGGCTCATCAATGACTCTTTTTTCATTTTCCTCTTACCTCTAGAACCCATTGGGATAAACAATTTTATTCATTTGTACCGAGAATAATAATGCAAGTTAATACAGCATGTGCATCCCTTTGAATTGAATGCATTTTCCATCCACACTGAGACACAAGTAAATTTTCATTTTGGTTTGATGAGTTGTGCTCTGTAGGCTTTCTTTTCTCTTCTTTTGCTTACTTGATAATTATACCAACCATAAGCTCAGAAGCTTCAACAATGATCTTCCTAATGAGATCATGCAATCTGTGTAGTCTTTTGCTCAAGGACTTAAAGTATACATTCGCAGTCAATTCAATAGCTTTCATATGGCCATCCTCAGGATTCTTTTTAATCCAATACTCACTTCCATCTGGTGTAAGCACTAGTCAAATTCATCACTTGTAGATCTTTGATTCACCTGTCCCACTTCTCCTAGACTTCAAGCCTCAAGTACCTCATGTTCAGCTAACAATCTAGGCCTGTTCATCTACACC
>LBNU01009962.1:29405-48943 GCA_014162995.1 Artemisia annua | reverse complement strand
ACCCAAACACACACACACAATAAATAAATCAATCATGATCTGATTCATTTTAATCCATCATGATCCATGACCCCGCAATCTGACCAGATGGATCGTAACCACAACTGTCAATGAGCCTAGATAGAATCTTCACCCACAAACCACACTCCTAATTCGCAGAAACAATGTATGCAATTGAAATTCGCCTTAAATTTTGTAATGAAGTAAGTTATATTTTATAAAATTGCCGTTGCCAAAGCACATCATGATACATTGCTACATAAAACATTATGTGCTTTAAAAGACTTTCCGTCGTAAAATTGATCAAATTTAAGAAGTTTTGTCGTTTTACTCGCATTTATAAAGGTTGCATAATAAATTGGATTTAACTTTAAAGACGTCACTTTTTGAAACAGGATGTACGATAACTTGCTCCCAATTGTCCGTAGGACCTATA
Source organism: Artemisia annua (assembly GCA_014162995.1). Lineage (NCBI taxonomy): Eukaryota > Viridiplantae > Streptophyta > Magnoliopsida > Asterales > Asteraceae > Artemisia > Artemisia annua. The sequence continues at coordinate 48,507 of LBNU01009962.1, read as the reverse complement.
GGCTATAGCCAAACAGAGCCTTTTCCTACTACGCACCATGGTTATTATTACTCTTAACATAGAAGTCATTAACTGGCCTACTGCTAGAATGCATATTTAATAGACATTAAATAAAGAAAAGTTACTTAAAACGTACCTTCTCTTTTTGCTCAGCTTCTTTCCGAGCTCGAAGCTCAGCCCTAATTTGCGCCTTTTCAGCATTGCGTTTCTTCCTCTCCAATGCCTCAGTGGCCTTCGCCTTTTCCTCCAACCGCCGTTGCTCTTTCAACTTTACGGCAAGCTCTTCCTTCTTCAATTCCTCAGCCTTTTTAGCCAATTCAAGCTCCTCTTTCGACAATGCATTAACTTCCTCCTTTTTATCTATTGACTCATCCTTCTCAGTAACAATCGCCACATCATCACTTCCCAATGTCGGCTTTTCATCAACCTTGGTTTTCATAGTCTGATTCTTTTGGCCCACTGAATTCTCATTAGATTTAGTATTCATCTCTGCACTCTTAACTTCGGGTGATGAATCGACCTTTCTTTGTTCAACATCTGAAGCGACTGTCACAGACTTCGATTCAACTGGAATAGAAACCAGACTTTTAACAACCTTTTCGTCCACGTTAATGGGCTGCACAGGTGCCATGTTATCAGGAGTGTGTGAGGCTCCAGCCAATGCCCTTTTTAATCTTCTGCTTGCGTTCAAATTGCAACTGGTAATGTACTCTTGCCTGAAGTCATTATCAGTGTTCCATTTTTCCATGAATGTCTCCACCTATAAAAAATATGACTGTTAATCTCAAAATAAATATAAGCTTACATATGTAGCGCTTGTTCACAAAATAAAGTAAATTATTTATAACAACCTGATTTGCGCATAGACGATGAAGTGAGTCTTTATCTCCAAGCGATGCAAAATCCCTTGCTGTGGTTGCATCTTTCTTATACTGGTAATGACTTTTGTTCTGCACATCAAAGAAACCAAAAATGTTCATTTTCGCAATAAATGCATATATCAGTTATGAACTGCAAATAAATAAGGATTTCAAAATGTATTAGTGCCAGGAGTCATCATAACTGCGCATTATCATTATCCGACAGAATTTATGCTGACCCATTGTATATAAGCAATTAATTTGTCCTTCGTCACAAGCAGTTGCGTGACCGAGCCACATAAATAATTATGTCATTCCCGATTACAAGTTAGAAAGAATATTTAAATTATCAACATCAGGAGTAATCATACACGTTCATTACCAGAAAATCTATCATGGGACATTAAATGTAAAACGAGTAATTAATCTGTCCTACGTCACAAGCAGCTATTATGGTTGGCTGCATCGTTCTCCATTTCATTAATAACATATTGACAAAGATTCAGGTCGCATTTGGTTTGTAGTCAGGAATTACTATGGGTATGGATACGGGTACGAGTTTGGTAAGCATGGTGGAACGGAATTGGAATTAATTTTCAAATATAAAAACTCGCCCTCAAACCGCGCCCTTCTTAGGGTGTGTTTGGTTTGAGGGTTTGAGAATAGGGGAAAACTAAACTCGCACATTGTGAAGGTATGAAGAATCACTAACTTTGTGAATATAACTAGTAATATTAAAGAAACGTAACATCAAACCACACCTTAGGGTGTGTTTGGTTTGAGGGTTTGGAAAAGGGGGAATAAGATTAATCAATACTATTCGCTTCATGGTGATAGATATGAATAACCCATGATGGAGTTTTCTAAACCTAACAAAAAGTTGGGTATTAAGGATAACAGACCCCAAATCATGCTCCTCATACCAATCTCTATACCCATAGTCATTTCATATAACAGGCCGAACACTACCAAATGTAGACCTTGAGGATAGTCGTGCCGTCAGTCAAGAATCTCATGCATTAGGTATTCGGTTTGACGCTTTTATGACATCGGGCTACATATAACTAAATTTGCTACATCATTTTAGGTATTTATGCACTCAGATTTTCTGATAGCATGCACGTGTGTAGGTGTAGAAATCAAACATTGGTATACATATAAATATGTTCAAATATAACTATTAATTGATATACTTGAATAGGAACTATTAAGTATATCAAACAAATAATTTAGCGATTAAGCAATAACTGACGCCTGGTGTTAGAAAATTAGATGTGGTTAGGGGCAACTATAGGTGAACATCGTAAAAAACCATATGGTGGGCAGCTTATAAACATACAATAAATTGAAAAAGCAAATAACATCAGACATAACAAAAACATATGCACAGTAAATTCAGCTTATAGAACTGTTAACAATACTACTAGCATCTTTTAGTAGTCATCATCAGATTAAAAAAGGAAAAAAATTTTAAAATAAAATAGAATAAAATAAAAATAAAGATTTTACAACAATTTGTGAAAACAAAGCATTTTACTACAAGGAGTAAGGTTTATTGTTCTTCACGATGCTAAGTATTAATTCCTCCATTCAATAAGAGGGAAAAAAAAAAAAAAATCATCTACCGGAGGTCACGAAATAAAACAAGAACATCTTCCTTTATCCATCTTGTATTTGCTTGCATACAATATGTGTTTAAACAAAATAATTTCCAGAGGGTGGTAAAGACAAACAGAGTAAGCTAGGAACCAATCTATTGACAGACCTAATTGCAACAAATTATACATTGATTTTATTTTACGAGCTTTGACTAAAATGACCCTGCCTATCTATTCGTTAATTGGACTTAGCTGAAAAATGTTATGCAAATATGATTTCCATACACAGATTTATTGTGGTCGTATAAGGATTATATATGTTTGCATATTAACAACGTGCTTTACTAATTACAATGTAAAGTCCATTTAGTTATTTGTGTAAATTATCATATTCAAAGTAGACTTTAGGTAGCTATATTTGTATAACTTCAAAGCATAGGACAACTAGCAAGCATGTAAATAAGAACCAGCCCTGAATGTGGTATCCGGAATCTGTTTTGGACCCTCTTGGAAAGTGCAACCCAACGCATAATTGACAACATTACATTACTTTTATGCCATAAATAATGTGTTCATTCCAAATGTAGGAACTATGCACAGATAATTGTCATGAATGTCAACCCATGGCTACAAAATTAAGAGCTTTATGAACTCAATCTTGTTCGCTACAGATCTATATGATGCAAAAAGTCACAACAAACCTTGGCATTCCCTAGCTTCCTCAAACCGTCTAAATGAAGATATGCTTTTTGGCGAACATCATCCGCGATTCTGAACTGAGCTTGAAGTTCTCTTTCCTTTCTACTTTCCTCGTCGTATTTCTTCCCTATTGCTTTAACAGCAGCTTCAGCTTTTGAAGCCTGAACTTTTAAAGAGTCCAATTCCTTCCTTAGAGTCTGCATATAATAGAAACTGAATCAGAGATTCATAATAGTAAAGCTTTTTTCCTAATCATTCAAATACTTTAAAAACAAAATAATAAGGATTTGATTAGTGAGCTATTGGAAGTAGTCAGCTCACGTGTTTGGTAGAATAGAATTTGTTCTCCAGCTTAAATAAAATAATACTCCATAAGGCAACTAGTAACAGTGATAAATTTTAAGTTTAATAATGACAATAATGAGAATAAGAATAACAAGATGCGAAAATTAAAGGAATTTCTATTATCATCATAACCCGGTGAAACAGAATATGAGATTCCATTCCATCACTTTTCTTCGAATCAAATGCTTCCTAAGAGATTTGAGTCATCTATTCCATTCTATAGCTCTATGAATACATATATGCTTACCCGTCCTACTATGTCCATCCTCAATAATAATACAAGTTAGAAGAAATTTCAACGCTTACACAACATGATAAATGTTGAGTAATAGAATAACAAAAAGAGATACCCTTACCCTCATACGCTCTTCGTTTTTCTCTTTATCGTCTATCAATTTTCGTATTTCCTCTGGAGTTCCCATATTTACGGCTAATTGATCCCGAAGAGATCTAAGCTGCCTAATCTCACGAATGAACTGTTTTTCATCTTTTAAGTTTATTGTTTCATGCTGCATCACATGCTGCATATTGTGTATCTGCACAAGTACATGCCATCAAATTTCTATACCACAGTATCTAGCAAGTACTGATCTAAAGAGGACATGTTTAGAAGAGAAAGGAGTGAATCATACCCGCACGTCAATATCTTCAACAGACATTGCATTCTTCAGTTTGGTGAATTCACCTTGGAGATCATCTATCTCCTGCCGTTTTAATTTAATTAACTTCCTTACTTCGTTCTCCTCTGATCTTGCTGCATGATATTTATCGTTTTGGGATCGTAACTCTGCCTATAAACGGAAACATCAAGCAAATTACATTAATCAAACTTCTACGTAAATTAATGATGAAATATAAAATCACTGATTACAGAATTTCTCACCCTTTTGCCTTGAATCACAGTTCGGATTGCATCTCGCTCGCGTGTCTTCTCGTCAACTAGCAACTTCGCACTTTTGAACTGAGTAGCATAATATTCACTGTCGTATTTAGGAATCCTAACGAGGAAGTTATATGCTAGAACCTCAACTTCTTCATCCTGTACATCAACAGCGTCACCTACGGAACCCTCTACAGATGAGGCGGGAATCTCGTCACTTTGAATGACATCCGTGCCTTCCTCCGTATTCACAACATTGTTATGGATATTAGAAATTGGCTCATGACGCCCAATTGAGCCAAACTCGATCACAGTTCCCGGTTTCACATATGTGTCTGGGAAACTTAATGTGGAAGGATCACCAACAGAAGCATCTTTAATTTCAGCTTCTTTTTCTCCATCGTCGGCAATATCTGCATTTTCAATCCCACTTCCAGAATTGATATCGTCCACGGATCTATTCTCTGTCACCAGATGACCTGTAGATTCAACTGCGGCATCCCCAACTTCAGTTTCTTTTTCGTCATTGTCATGGACATCAGCAACTTCAACCCGAGTACCACATTCAGTATCTTCAGCAGATCTGTTCTCTGTACCCAGATGATCTACAGATTCAACTTTTTGCTCTACTACAGTCGAGTCATTATGATTAGAAAGTGAATCAATATCCTTCTCAACTGGCATATCACCATTTTCGATACTTTCGTCTGGTTGGAAGCCTTCTTGAGGTTGATCTATAGAATTCTCGACTTCATATTTTGAAGCTGTGTTCTCATTAGTGATGGGCTTAATGTCAGCTTCCGCCTCCAATAGTACTTCAGCGTCATTGGTGACTTCTGTTGTCTTATCCTCTTGAACAACGTCCATAACCACTGGTTGAGATTCCTGAATACCATCTTCTGTTTCAGCCTGCTCCTTCGTCTCTTCAGCGTTCAACTCCAGTTCTCCAGATTCAGCAACTTCGGCAACCGTTTCTGTGTTTTCCTCGACTTCGTTATCAGCCTCTGGTTGAGCTATCTTAGTCTCTTCCATCTCCGAACCACCTTCAAACTTTGCAACATGCCCATTGACCAGAACATCAGCATCCTCAGACAACACAGCACCTGAGTCTCGACACTCTCCTGATTCTTCGACTGACCTAATTTCCTCCACTTCAACATTCTCGTTCTCAGATGGTAAAGGAGCTGATACCGACTCACTCTCGACCTCAGCTTTTATCACATCACCGATATGATTTGGTTCAGCTTCTATATTAACCTCTGGCTTACCATTTGGCTCAGTAACAATTGTGGCCGAATCTACTTCCTCTGTATGATTATCACTAGGTTCTGACTCGTCAACTGATACTACAGATTCTTGGTTGTCAGCTACACCGACAACAGACTCGGACACATCAACTGAAACTTCACTTTCATCTTCCTTAACCGGATTTTCACACGTTTCTGACCCATTGGCTGTAACTTGACTTTCCAAATCTTCAGACGGCTTACCAGACTCGTCAACTGTCACTTGACCTTCTTCTTCGTTAACTGGACTTTCGGCTAATTCTGAGACATCAGCTTTTACTTGAACTTCCTCCTCGGATGGCTCAACAACTGTAACTTGACATTCTGCCTCGTTAATCAGAGTGCTGGTAGTAGACTCGAGGTCATCATTAACAATAACTTGAGAATCTGTATTCTCAACTGGATCGGGACTCGTGGGTAGCTCATCTGTTGTTATAACCACATCAGCTGCTACTTTAACTTGTAAATCTTCGGATGGCTTTGCTGTCTCGTCAATCGAAGTGCTAACAGACTTTAACTCGTCATTAACAATAACTTCACCGTCTGTAGTAACTGGATCAGGGACAGAAACTAGCTCATCTGTTGTATTAACCACATCCGACGTCAACACAGATTGGGCGTTTAGCTCATCTGTTGTGTTAACGACATCAGGTGAACTCTCTGTAGTTGACTTTTGGTCAACAATAACCTCAGATTCAACATCTTCCGTTTTCGCTTCCACATCAGCAATCCCATTCCCATTCGCATCAGCCACTTGATCAATACTCTTAACAACTTCCTCGCCCGTGATCTCCCCAACATGACCATTCTCACTAACACTCTCTGATCCACTTTCAACAACAGATCCATTTTCGACAATCGCCTCGTCCCTAACACCATCCTTAACCTCCACAGATCCATTTCCAACAACAACGCCATTGTCCCTACCTAACTTATCATCATCCTCCTCCTCCTCAACTAACTGGATTTCATCAGCTGAATCAGATTTAGGCGAAACAATAACAGTGTCACTAACAAACACATAGTCACCGTCATCCTTCCGATCCACATTTCCGTTACCGTTACAACCACCGACATTATCATCACAGGCATTATTACTATTAACAACTAACTCACTACCAGCCGTCATTATCAATCACAATCACTACAATTAAACCACAACACAATTATGATCATAATCAACAATTAATTAATTAAAATTAAAATTAAACAAAAATGTATATAGGATCCGAATTGTACTTACAAGGATTCGGATTCGGATTCGGATTCGGTTTGATCCAGATGCAGATCGAACATAAACCGAATCGGAATCTAATTAAATAAAATTAGGGTTTATGATGATGATGGTAAAATGTTGATGATTAGTAATTTGAAAGAGAAGAGAAATTAGGGGCGGGAGATCTCAATCTCTCTTCTCTTTCTTTCTATTGTTATTGTTTTCTTTTTATACAAAAAACACACACACACACACACAGAGTTGAAAGAGAAAGAGGTGTAACGGAACACAGCTGGCGCGGGGAAAAAATGGAAAAAGGTTTATTAGTTTACGTCTCTTTCTCTCTATGATGATTCTCTCTCTCCATGTCTATTCTATGTGTAGGAGAAGAGACTATATATTTATTTATTTATTTTATTTTTAGAGCTAAATCCAACTGTTTTTCTTTTCTTTCTTTCTTTCTTTTTGGCTTTTTTATCATACCAGGGTATTTATGATATCTACCTTTTTTCTTTTCTTTTTTCAAATGTTATGCATTGTGTCCTTTTGGAAATGTTGTTACATAGTTTTGGTCCCTGGGAGTAATCAGAGGTCAACACTCTGACATTTTCATTATGGCTAATAATTTACACACTCAAAGTATAAACAGTTAAAGAATAGTATTTAATACTATAAAGTATTTAATACTGTAAAGTAAATAGATGGAGTGTCCCAATTAATTTTCAAAGCGTGCAAATCAATTTGTTTATAGCCGACTAAGCTACGTATTATAAGATAGACTAAGATCGTTGTAGGTGAAATTCAAACTTAAATTTGTGTTAGGAAATCTTGAGCACCTATCAATAATAATGTGATGTTTTATGTTAAACTTTAATCCTATTGTTAATTGCATATTATCTATATTTTTTGTATTTATCTTCTACTTGTGTTGTGGATAAATATAAAATGTTACCTAATAAGAAAATAATCTTTTTTTTTTAAATATCTTATCTATATTTTTTGTATTTATCTTCTACTTGTGTTATGGATAAATATAAAATGTTACTTAATAAGAAAATAATCTTTTTTTTTAAATAAAATTATTACTAAATAAGGTATGGTTCCAATTTTTTTGAATGAAAAATTCGGTTTTGTTTTATTATATAAAAGATTTAAGGCTTGTTTGACTGACAAATTTTATATAAGCTTTTAAAAAGTACTCATAATTATGTAAAACTACATGCTACAACGTGTAGCTATTGGAAAATAATCAAAGTTTTTAGTTTTCGTTTTCGTTTTCATTTCCGTTTCATTTGCAGTTACGGCAATATATAGCGTCGACAAACATACCTTTAATTCACCATTAAAGTTGTCATATCTTTTGGACTAGTTTTTATTCTAATAATATTGGTTTTATGCTACGAATGGAATATAAATAATCATGATGATAGTGTAATAATCAAAAAGGTTATAGGTTATAATTGTAGTTAAGTTATTATACGATCATAAGAGCTATTTATTCAAGTAATAATAATATTGATAACAGTAGTGATATAGACTAAATCATATTATGCATTGATTTGTAGACCGTGTGACTTATTTGCAAAACTTGTAGGCAATACAACTCTACAATCTAGTTAAATGCCCTTTGTAGTAGGAGGGATTATTCTTTTCATTAATGATTTTAGCTTATCCATATCCTACAACATGTGTATTGGACTATTGGTTGGGCGATGCTAGGCTACTAGCTATCTACATAGGATCATAAAATTTCATTTGAATAATCTTACACTAACACTATGTTCTCAAGTTGATGAAAAGGGGTGAAAGAAAGTGAAAGTAAAGAAATGCAAAAAAGCTCATGTTCTCAAGTTTGTTTTAAGAAGGAAAGTGAAAGTAATGGAGTGAAAGTTGAAGGATTTTGCCTTTAAAACTTTCACCCCACTTTTGGGGTGAAACACCACTTTACTTTCTCTCCATTTCTTTACTTCCTTTTTCTTTACTTCACTTTCACTTTCTTCTTAGTTTTTTCTTGAGAACACAGTGTAATGTAATAAGGACTTTTAGCGACTCTTTTCTCTTTTATCATTTCGATCTTCTTTTTTCAAACTAGTTCGTGACCAACTTAGTATAACAAAAGATCGACACCATAAAACAAACTCTACAAAAATACATTTTAAATAGAAACTCACACACACAAACATGCACAAAAGTCGGTCGAAAGACCGACCTTCTTCTCTATTTTTTTGCTTAGGGGACGCGTTGCATGGCATGGGGTCTAATAGGGGAGACGCGTCAGCCAAGGTAGACCAGCCGAGGTCGACCTCCCTTATTACGCCCAGCCTTATATTACTAGTCTTGTATACAGTTTTAATGTTCACAAACCAAAATTTTACGGCAAGTGGTCAGTCAACCTCCTGAAAAAGAAAGGTTTTATTTGGTTCGAGTATGTGTGACGATGAGTTAAAACTCGTAAATTAGTTGACTGCAAGGTCGGAAACCATAGTTACCAGAAAACACCACAATTTTACAATTTATATTATATGAAATAAATAAATGGGATTTTCTTAAATGGTTTTGTTATATAAGGTAAATTGAATCAATTAAGGAAACAATAGGATAAGCAATTACCTTTAATATCGAAATAATAAGTTAATATTATGATTTTTAAACACTGCTCAGTGGGCAATGTATAGCAAAATCTTTTCTAAAATGTGCACTCAAGATACATGTTTAAACTAATATAAAAATAAAGTTTTACTAAATTAAATGCATAATCGTATTTAATTAATAGAAATTTATAAGATAAGTTAATATGATTTAAATGTGTTTTTTGATTTATAAGGAAAGTTTGAGTTTAAAATGTTTTATTTAACATGTGCATGAGGGTACATTTTAGAAATTCCATAAACATATGTATCTTAGTTTATAAAATGTTGTTTTTACTTTGTACTAAATGATAAAACGTATCTAAAGGTAAAACAAAAAGGTACTGATACATTACTACTACTATCTATTGAATGAATTTGGGTAATCTTATGGGATAGTTAGATAAGTTATTACGAGTACTGAAGTAAACTCTTCAATATATGTTAAAAATTTGTTCAAAAAAATTATATATATGTTAAAAAGAATGAACGGATCTGAGTGGTTTGTAACTGAGAGGGTGCAATGTGTACTTAAAGATATATAGAAAGAAAATACCGTAGAATCACTATTCTTGAATGAAACAAATATTCTTTGTGAAGTATATCCATGAAAACGGATAAACTGTGTTGGATTGATAGGATGCACCGATACACTACGACCCAAACAAAGTAAAGTATAATTATTCTGCTACTTTAATACCCGGTTTAAGATTATTGCATAAGAGTGCCAGCGAAGATAGTTATTCCTATGGGTTATATTAGTCGTCACGTCAATTTTTACTGTATAACATTTTTATAACATAAAATTAAAAGAACGCTTTGTCCAGTCATATAATACAATATAAAAACTCGCTTTACACTAAAATAAATAAGAGTAAATTACATGAATGGTCCCTGTGGTTTGACGAAAATTTCACCTACCGTCCCTCAAACTTAAAAGTTGCATGTATGGTCCCTGTCGCTGCCAAAGAATAACATGAATGGTCCCTCAGACTAACTGTCGTTAGTTTTTTCCGTTACTCCATTTGCACCGTTAGTCCTTTAACGACCGTTTGCAACAAACATTTGCACCGTTAGTCCTTTCATACGTTTTTGTCCGTTTTTATACGTTTTCGTCCGGTTTTATACGTTTTCGCCCATTTTCATACGTTTTCATCCGTTTTTCTTACGTGTTTCCAGTTTTCATATGTTTTTTTACGTTTACATAAGTTTTTGTCCGTTTTTATACGTTTTGGCCCGTTTTCTTACATTTTCATCCGTTTATATACGTATGTATCCGTTTTCGTCCATTTTTATACGTTTTCCTTACGTTTTTTTCCGTTTTCTTCCGTTTTCATACGTTTTTGTCCGTTTTTGTTAGTTTTTATACGTTTTTGTCCGTTTTTCTTACGTTTTTGCCTAGTTTCTTACATTTTCGTCTGTTTTTCTTACGTTTTTGTCCGTTTTTTTATTTTCAGACTTTTTTGTCCGTTTTTCTTACATTTTTCTCCGTTTTCTTACGTTTTTTTTCCGTTTTCATACGTTTTTTTTCCCTAAATATGTTTAAATTTGATTTTCTTATAATTTTTTTTATTTTTCTTATAATTTTTTTTCCTATATATCTTTAAAATTTATAAGAAAAAAAATTATAAGAAAACCAAATTATTAGGAAAAAAAATATAAGAAAACAAAAATTTATAAACCAAATTATAAGAAAAATGTATGTAAACGGAAAAAACGTATAAAAACGGATGAAAATGTAAGAAAACGGGCTAAAACGTATAAAAATGGACAAAAACGTATGTAAACGGAAAAAACGTAAAAAAACAGACAAAAATGTAAGAAAAACGGATGAAAACGAAAGAAAATGGGCGAAAACGTATAAAAACGAACGAAAACGTATAAAAACAGACAAAACGTATGAAAGGACTAACGGTGCAAATGTTTGTTGCAAACGGTCGTTAAAGGACTAACGGTGCAAATGGACTAACGGAAAAAACTAACGACAGTTAGTCTGAGGGACCATCATGTTATTCTTTGTCAGCGACAGGGACCATACATGCAACTTTTAAGTTTGAGGGACGGTAGGTGAAATTTTCGTCAAACCACAGGGACCATTCATGTAATTTACTCAATAAATAAATAAATACAAATCAGTTGTTATCCATGGCGAGGCGCCTATGACCGTTTCAGATGGCGGCATTAAAACAATAATAATAATAATAAATATATAAAAGAATAGCTTTGCCATAACGTGCGGAACCAATGTCTAATAATGTTTTTCTTCTTCTTTTTTTTTTCTTTTTTCTTTTGGTATATTGTGAGGTATGTTTGTATAAAATGAGTTATTTTTATATTTTTTGTTTGGCGATGACCATAACCCTTTTTTGGTAGTGAGTTTGAGATTGTGTTAAATGGTGATGTGACGCTAACGTTGAGGTGGTATGTTTGGTGATCACAGTGCTTAGTCATAGGTTTACTTAGAGTTAATTACATAAATCGTCCTTGTGGTTTACACACTTTTTCATCTTTTGTTTTAAAACTTCAAATCACTCGTCCCTGTACGTATCGTTTTGTAACAGACTGATCCTTTTACCAAACGACCGTTAAACAATGTCGTTAAGTAAGCCATGTGCAAGTCACGTGTCAGGCATTTTATTCTTTCATCTAATGTTCATTTCAACTTTTAATTATTGTTTGCTTTTTGATTTTTCTTATAACTATATGCATAAAAATAATAATAGGCTCAAGATACACCCATTATCTTTTTCTTAGTCCCAACTCAAGAAATACCCATTACAAGGTCTATAAAGATCAAGAAACACCCACCATCGACCTGTGAATATAAAAAAAAACCATAAACACAACTTAGATTTTGTGTTAAGACGAGAACAATAAAAACATCACAAACCCATTTCACTTCATAGAAAACTTACCCAACACCTATTAAAGATGAACAACATCCTAGATAAGCTGTCCAAAAACAACCATCAAAAAGACTTGACAAGATCAATACCCAACAATAACATCAGCAACCACAAAAAAACCACATTATATCCCTTCTTAAGATTCGAACTCAGGATTTAAAAAAACATAACAACAGCCTTCCCATCTCCTCAACAACAAAAAACCGACTCATAACAACAACTCATCTCCACAGAAACCAAAATGAAAATTAAATCAAAATCACGGGTTTTAATTTTCTTAACAAGATCTTCAAAGGTCTATAAGAAAAAACCTTTCATCAATCAGAGATCATTTCGAAAATCCACCAAACTTGGTTTGAAACTCACAAATCAAAATCTTACCCAAGACCTTAAGGAAGATCCTATAGCCGAGAACTATAACAACATATTCCAAAGTGATACGAGACAATGGCGGAANAATAGAAGATTTGTTTGTAACCTCAACTAAATTACCCCCTAAAACCTATAATATTTACACTAGAGCCGCAAATTTTGGGAGGGGGCGGGACCCTCCCCTACCCCTACATAGGTTCGCCATTGATACGAGATTTTAAGTAATGTGTTGGTGGTTCGGTTTGAAGAAACATAACAAAAACAAAGAAACACATTTCAAACAGCCCAAAAATCTGTGTTTCGAAATTTAGATTAAAAAAATAGAAAAGATTGATTGATTTGTGTTAATCGCGGTTGAAAAGAAAGAAACAAAAGAAATTATTTTTTGGTAGATTATAGATAAACAAAAGATTTTGATTTCTGGGTTTTAATTTGAATTTGAGTTAGATTTTGGGTTGTGAGTGTTTGTGTTGATGGTGGCTACACTTGTGTTCTTTTACGTTAGGTAAAAGTTGTTTCTGTAGGAATTAGATAAGAAGATAGAGGTGTGTGTGACCGAGTTTTGAGTGAAGTAAAAATAGAGGTAGAAGATGAATTGTGAAATGACCAAAAGGCTTATCACATGACCTGCACATGACTACTTAGTGACAATTTTTTAATGGATTAATGTCAAATGAGCGGTCTGTTACAAAGTGTTAAGTACAAGGACAAGCGGTGTAATTTTTAAAGTTTTAAGACAAACGCTGAAAAAGTATGTAAACGACATGGACGATTTATGTAATTAACTCTTTTATTTATATTAAAGTATTATTTATTCGTAATAGAAAAAGGAGATGACAAGAAGTTAAAAACGAATATTCTCTAAAAGTAATTGCTTTAATATCTGGAAACAAAGATCCACAGACAAAGCAAAAAAATTGCAAAAACATTCATGGATAAACTCTTTTAATGAAAAAATTTATTCAAAAAGCTTGAAGTTGATGACGATATATATGTGTTTGGTGCACTTTAGTAAGTAACTTTTTCTCTTTTTGATAGATGGTAAGTAACTTTTTATATCATGTTGGTACCAGTTAATGCTACAATATTTTTACTTTACGGTAAATATACTAAGAATTACTATTATGTCTTATAAAAATTTCAGTAAACAAAGAAAATATTTAACTAGTGATACGCGTAAGTACCTTTTTTTTCTTTTCTTATTCTTATCTGTTTATTTTTACCCTTTAATTAATGGCATTGTTATTGAAACTTATTTATTATTATAAGAGCAGTTAAGGTTGAACGAAAATAAAATTATATAAGTACTATCATTTATTAAATGGATTTTGCTAACCAATGCCCACTGGGCAGAGGTTAAGGTGTAGTTAATTAACACAAACTTTCTTAATTAACCAAAAAATGCATTAAATACACATTAAATGAACTTGTAAATTACTCCGTACTATATTTGAACATGATTTTCACTTAAATAAATTAAAATATTCCTTTTATAAACAAATTAACCCATGCCCACAGGGCAGAGGTTAGCAAAACCCTTATTAAATTTATATTCTGAAACATTTAAAAAAATAAAAAAAAATAAAAAAAAAAATAAATAAATAAATAAAAAAAAAACGCTAAGTTGAACAATATTTAAAATAGAGAAAATATTGTTCATATACATATCAGTCTGTAGATTGTTTTTCACTCTCAACTCTCAAGGATAGCTATATAGTGTGATGTAAGTCACAATATTCGTACAATTTAATTTAACATTCACTTGCACTCACATGTTTTGACGAGGTGTTCACACTGCTTCATCAATTCATTAAAACTTTAATCAAGTTGGTTGAATCTTTCGTAAAACAAATAAAAACAGTTTAGTGGAGTAATTAGTTCGAACAGCTGCAACCCCTAAACACGTAGAATACAAGCAATCTATAAATAAACAAATAAAAAAGATGTCCTAAAGCGTAAAAAGGGATAAACATTACGTTGCTTTAATGTAAAAGATAATAAATAATTGATGTTGTGTCAGGTGCTTGTGATTAACGTTGTCTATATTGTTTAATTTTTTTTATTTTAACATTAATTATTTATGTTGGGGTAATTTTTTTATTTTTTATTTTTTTTTTTTTTTTTTTTTAAAGCAATGTTGGGGTAATTCAATGCCCAATCTCTAACTATGGTTATAAATTAGCCTAAGTCAAAAGACTCGCTGATAATAAAGTTAACGAGCAACCTCAGCGAAGTTTAAGTCAAATACCTCGACAATGAGTTAAAAATAGCTTGGAGGCATACTCTCTAGCTAATAGGGAGTCAACTAGTATATAAATGAAACTGAAGCTAAAGGACAAATGATCATCACGGGTTGACAACACCCTTATAAACTTATTAGCTCTCTGATCATCCAACAAAGCATAGCATCTCTTCAGATATTTAGACGGATTTTTCAAGAATGCAAACGAGCGGAAAAAAATACATTTTGATAAAGTCAAATCAAGTATGAGTTGGAGAAAATGAATTGACAAAACTGTTAACAAAACCAAAGTTGTTGGGTTTACAAGAATAGAAACATTTGATGAAAGATGTATTTTTACACTAATGCTTGACACGTCTCAACAATTCCATTCGTGATATCCCCGCACTTTACCGTATAAAAAAAATGTTGGTCGGTAGAAATACAAATCACTTTCATATTTATTGAAATCATTTTAAAAGTGCATTACTCTCTTTGTACTTTTTTGTTTGTTCTAATTAAAATTAGTGCCTAATCATATAACAATGTTATTACCATTCAATTTAGTGTTAACTAAGTACAACACTTTGTAATTTTTTATTTGTTATAATAAAAAGAGTTTTATGCGTTAAAAAGTTGACAAAACCAACCAAAACTTTGAGACCTGCAACCTAATTATTACCAAAAAAAAAACCCAACATTAATGACAACAACTTCTTTTTTCTAAATAAACTACTAGCCTAAATTATAGTAGTATATGTATCAATTCATGATCATTATTTANTACCTCGACAATGAGTTAAAAATAGCTTGGAGGCATACTCTCTAGCTAATAGGGAGTCAACTAGTATATAAATGAAACTGAAGCTAAAGGACAAATGATCATCACGGGTTGACAACACCCTTATAAACTTATTAGCTCTCTGATCATCCAACAAAGCATAGCATCTCTTCAGATATTTAGACGGATTTTTCAAGAATGCAAACGAGCGGAAAAAAATACATTTTGATAAAGTCAAATCAAGTATGAGTTGGAGAAAATGAATTGACAAAACTGTTAACAAAACCAAAGTTGTTGGGTTTACAAGAATAGAAACATTTGATGAAAGATGTATTTTTACACTAATGCTTGACACGTCTCAACAATTCCATTCGTGATATCCCCGCACTTTACCGTATAAAAAAAATGTTGGTCGGTAGAAATACAAATCACTTTCATATTTATTGAAATCATTTTAAAAGTGCATTACTCTCTTTGTACTTTTTTGTTTGTTCTAATTAAAATTAGTGCCTAATCATATAACAATGTTATTACCATTCAATTTAGTGTTAACTAAGTACAACACTTTGTAATTTTTTATTTGTTATAATAAAAAGAGTTTTATGCGTTAAAAAGTTGACAAAACCAACCAAAACTTTGAGACCTGCAACCTAATTATTACCAAAAAAAAAACCCAACATTAATGACAACAACTTCTTTTTTCTAAATAAACTACTAGCCTAATTTATAGTAGTATATGTATCAATTCATGATCATTATTTAATACTATCGACAACAACTTACTAACAAAACAAATTAGGACGTAGCTTAGGCTATGCACAGAGGGACGGAAATAATTCGGTCGTTGCCTTGTGTGACCGATTTGCACATCGGTCGACTTCAATGTGGAGTCAATTTGTAATATCGGTCGAGGGACGAATTTTGTGGGTGTCGGTTGCCTTGGCGACCGAATGTAAATGAAACTTTCTTCCACTTTTCAATATGGGTCACTACTGTGGGAAGAGAGGTGAATATAGGTTGAGGAGAGAGAAAGCTGAGTTGGCAGCCGGAAAGATGATGCAATATAGGTCACCACTGTGCCTAGCCTTAGGGGGTTGGCAACCCATCACTCACCCAAAATCCCATCACTCACTCCCAACCAATCCCTTTATGCCACATCATTCACCTACTTTTTCCATCACTCACTCATTTTTTTGTTGGCAACACCATCACTCACTACAAACGGTAAAAAAAAAAAACCACCTTAGTACAAACGGTCAAAAAAAAACCACAATGTTCGAATTTTCTTCCCATCTCGTGCGTGAAACTTTCCCATGCGGGATCCATCTTGTGGCTTCACGTGGTGCAAGCGGCGGTGTTCACCCAAGGGATCCTTCCCTTGCCGTGCCTTCACGTGTCCACTGCCAACCCCCTTATCCTAAGATAATAACATTTTTATTATAAAAGCTACTCTAAAATGCTTATTAGACGGATTATTATGGTGCATTGTCTTCATGGATGGAGTGAGAAGAAGGGGTAGACCCAATCTCAGGTGGGAGGATAAACTTAAGCTCGACATGAAGGAGCTGCGCTTGTCCGAGGACATGACCTCAGAGAGGAAGGCGTGGAGAGATAGAATTAGGGTCTGTGGGTAGTCCCGGCTGGGGGCTTTGTTGGTTTGGGTGTTTAGGGTGTTAGGCTTTTTAGGCGCTCCTTTGTTGCCTTGCCCCTTGCGTTAGTTTGGCCCCTTGCTTTTTGCTTTGTCTTTGCTTTAGGCCCCTTGATTTTTGCTTTGTCTTTGTTTTAGGCCTCTTGCGTTGCTTTGCCTTGCCCTTTGTTGCCCCCTAGGTTTGCCTGCTTTTTCTTGCTTTTGCTTTTGCTTTAGTTATAGGCCCCGTGCGTTTTTGCTTATGTTTCTTGCTTTTGTTTGCCTGCTTTTGCTTGTTGTTTATTGTCTTTTTGCTCATTGTGCTTTTCCCTATCACCCGCACACCTGCACTTGCCAGAGGTCTCATTGGAAGCAGTCTCTCTATTCCTGGGTGTATCCTGGGGTAGGGGTAGGATCTGTCTACATTCTACCTCCCCCATACCCTGCTCCGGCGGGATTGGGTTTGTTGTTGTTGTTCTATTGTCTTCATGGATGGTTGCCTCTATTGCACCGCCTTCATGCGTCCAGTCTCATTATTGATCCTCTTTTCGATGCATGGCGCTTCAATTTGGAGAAGATTTGATCGTTTGCTTCATCAAGCCAAATTTCGATTCTTTTGTTTGTGTGTGAGTGTATTATGAGATTTGTTCTTTACTAACCGGGTATCCTCGTATGATGAGTTTGGTATTAACCACTACGGAAGTTTGGTAGGTTTAGTGAAAGAAGTGAATGCTGATGTTGAATTTATTATGTGAATGAATTAGGGGTGTTTAGTGTTTGGTTTGACACGAAATGAATTAAAAAATAACTAGACTAAAACTGAATAAATCAAACCTTATTTTTTAATTAGTGTATGGTTTGGTTTCAAAATATTTAATTAGTGTTTGGTTTGGTGTATGGTTTGACAAAAAAATAGCCAAACCAAACCCGAAAAACCGAATATCTATGTATACACAAAAATATTAAATTATACATATAGTTTCTATCATAGTGTTCTAACTAACAATCATAAAGTTTCAAAATATATTCAAAACAAAAGAAAAATTATTAAAATGAAATTTGAGATGCATATTTTGTTGAGTGAATTAACTTACTTGATTTCTATTCTTTTATGTCGTATAATGTACTCTTATCATTAATTTACTTATGTTAAGTTGTAAAACATTTTGTTGATTTACTTGAGCATTTTATGAGAAATTTTGATTTGATAATCTTATTTAAACTTTTAGGTTTTTATTTATGATTTTTAGATTATATTGGGAAGTTTACTTGAATTTGGTTTTAACCGAAAAAAATCGAATTCTAATTTGGTGTATGATTTGTTTTTATCCGTTCTATAATTGGTTTGGCTTGGCTTTTTTTTTTTTTTTTTTTTTTTTTTCTAACAGAAGTTTTGAAAACTTGATGAGATCAATAAAAGAAAACTAATCTTTCCTATTTCTTTTTTAATTATTACAAGATTCACATCCTTTTATTTGGGAATGAGAATACATGTCTTTTGGTGCTCCATTTATTTGTTTTCTATTTTATTATTATTTTTTCTCGATTTGGAAAAGCGATGATTCGGAGGAGAGACAGACCATATGTTTTTAAAATGAGACATAATTGTCCAACTCTTAAATTTTATCTGTGACACTCTATTATACTTTTGAATGATATAACGGTTGCATTAATATTCTCTTTT
>LBNU01009962.1:0-27500 GCA_014162995.1 Artemisia annua | reverse complement strand
CTTAACTTTTGACATTATCCTTATTAATGGATTCGAACTCAAAGTTTTGACTCGATATCATGATAAGTGATATCTTATCCCTAATGCATATGATCAATGTTAAAAAACACAACTAAATATGTTAGTGCATAAAGGTGTATCAAGAGAACACCACGATACGTTATTTGCCTAAAATTGTGTATATAAATATGGATAGTGGAGTACTAGTAGTATTATAAGATGTTCATAGTAATTACAGTACATATTTAAAATGCAATATGCAAGTCAACGAAAGTAATTAACGAACACCGACTTGACCCATGACCAAACCTACTCCTAGACGTTTTTGATAAAATAAAAGTATAAGTAGAAAAGTCAGCGTTTACGAATATTAAGTTATATATACATATATTTTTTTTGGGAATAAATCAATTTACATTTCATAGTACCAAAAATTTTATGTAGACCAAATATACTCTTTCTTTCTAGAAAGTAAAGTCGAAGAGGGGGGTTGTTTAGATGTACACCACTCTGATTGGAAAGAAGTAAACAACGTGAAATGTAAACGTTTTGGAACAATCAGTCATAGTTAACAGTTAGTTTGTGTGTCACATCAACCTCGGTTGAAAACTTGAAACAACGATTTAATCAGGACAATAATTATAAGTTAATTTATTACTAAATCAAGATGATCAAATTCAAATCAACCGTAAATCTAGAGCTTCTTTGAAATTTTTTTAGTTTGATTTGATTTGATTTTTTTTTTTTAAAGGGTTTTGCTAAACAATGCCCACTGGGCAATGTTTAGTATAAATATAAAAGGAAACTTGGTCTTTGTTAAATAAAAAATAACATATATTTAAGTTAATTTTTATGTTCATTTATTGTGCATTAAATGCATAATTACTTTAAAAATGAAAAAAACAGATTGTTAATGCACCTTAAGCATTGCCCAGTGGGCAGTGTTTAGCAAAACCCTTTTTTAAAATTATTATTGTGAATAAACATTACTTGATGTCACGCTAGCAAAACATTATCGAAATTGCAAAGCAAAAATTAGAACGTCAAATACTAAATTAAAGGCATAAAAATTGAAATACCTGAAATTGCTCGCACCTGCAAATATGCAAGAATAGATTAGTAAATAGCACGAATTCATCATTACTTTGAAGTTTGAACATTTAATATAACTATAAAATTCAACAAAAAAATAAAGGGATAACTGATTGAAAATGTATGATATTTACCAAATTTTTTATTGTGTGTGGCGTTTTTATTTATTTTATTATATATTTATTTTTTCGCGCTATTATAACACAAACTTTTTGAATTGCTGCTATTGTGCGTATTTTATGCATGTAAAATGACATTTTTACCTTTTTCTGCCAATAAAATATAAAGGTAAAATGATCATTTTAAATGCACAAAATACATACAATAGCAGAAATTCAAAAAGTTTGTGTTAAAAAAAAATTACGCTACACACAATAACAAAAAGTGGCAAGTTAGATATATTTTCAATTAATTATCCCAAAAATAAATTTTCTACTACTAAATGGTGTTTATCGAGGGGCGGAAATCTTAACGCACCTTTTGCCCACAAGATCTACCTTACCTATGCGAAACCACAACTTTAGAAAATGTGAAATGGACTTGAAAGGAAAAGAAGAATAATGAGAGAGCCAGCACAAATTGTGTCGGTGAAATGGTTTTTCTCGGATTTATTTAAGTTTTGTGATAAAATTGAGAAAAAGAAATGCAAGGTAGAAAGAGGTCACTTTAAGTAGTAACGCAAAAGTCAAAATATAAATGAGTATGTTGGTAATAAAATTATGTGCATTTAATTGTTATAATGTGAAATTAAAAGTAGTTGCATTCAATTTTTATAATCTCTTGCTTGCATTAATTTTGCAAGATAGTTAGAAAGTAGAGGTTGTATAATTTTCCACATGATACAAAAGTATGTTGCTTAGACTTGATTTGAACAATTAGAGTTGCAAATGGATTTACGTGTCTAGCTCGTTTAATAAAAGGTTTGTACAACCTATTTTAACTCGTCAACATCACGCCTAGAAAAATAAATATTTGACGATACATACTTTATTAGATTTGTCTAACAAGCACTGGTTAATGCACTAAATCAACCTAAAATTTTATTTTCAACCAAAAGTTAATTTAAATACTTATCAGTTAAACTTTTAAATTATTAAATACTTATCAGTTAAACTTTTAAATTATTTTAAATAAATGTGATTTCTAATTTAGTGAATACAAAATAAACTTATTTAACTATTTAAATGAGTACTTTTGGGCTCTTGCTAGACAAAATTTGTATTTTAAAGAATACTCAACTTCTTTGAGTCTATTTGATTCTCATGACAATTATGAAGATTTGTAATATTTGAATAAAAATGAGTGGGAGTGCCCGCGACATTGTCTCGCATCCTTCTTCTCTATGTAAGTGTAGTTTATCAATAATACTTGCTTTTTAATTATCTGAATTTGTTGGGCTAATATTTGACCAAAATATCTCTGACAAATATTTGAACGTAAAATAGACCAGTCACTCACTGACTAAATATCAGTGATCATCTAACTCACTGATGATCAGTGAGAATGTCTCTCTCTGACATAAGGATGTAGCTCAAACAACACACTTTAAAGAGTTGGCAAAGACCAACTGAAGGGGCGCCTACTCACTGATGTAGTCTCAACAAGTAAGGTACTTGAGCAAACATTAGGGACACTGAGATCTGACAAATGTCTCTATATCCCTGATGGCCTTTCTCTCATTGTTAATGACCACCTCACTAACTATAAATCTAACTGACCATGAAGATATGGTGATCAACGTAACTTCATCATCAGGCTAAAGATTCAGAGACATCAAGAATCTAGGATGAACTGATATAAGAAGACAAACTCACTGAAACAGTGGAAGTTCAAGTCCTAGATATCGTCAAAGAGATCACTTGCAAACTTACTCCGTGCTTGTCAGCCAGTATGAACAAGAAACTCCAACACAGGCACAAGAGATTCACAAGGTCAGGTATACCTTGATGATCTCTCAGCTCTCTGATCAAAGACCAAGATAGTTAAGTGAGTCTATAGAGTTTAAGCGGGAAAACTCTTGGGAAGATAAACTTTGATCCTTTATAAGGCACAAAAGATGCTCATAGGAACTCGGAACTGTCAACTCCGGTAAACCAAAAGGACATCAAGGCTAGATGTCTAGGCACGTGCCTATCTTCGAACAGTTGGCAAGATCACTATTCCCACGTGAAGAAACAGTAATAGCTCCGCTATATAAACCCGTTCCAACAAAGCAGAATGTGATTCAACGAGAGTANCAAACATTAGGGACACTGAGATCTGACAAATGTCTCTATATCCCTGATGGCCTTTCTCTCATTGTTAATGACCACCTCACTAACTATAAATCTAACTGACCATGAAGATATGGTGATCAACGTAACTTCATCATCAGGCTCAAGATTCAGAGACATCAAGAATCTAGGATGAACTGATATAAGAAGACAAACTCACTGAAACAGTGGAAGTTCAAGTCCTAGATATCGTCAAAGAGATCACTTGCAAACTTACTCCGTGCTTGTCAGCCAGTATGAACAAGAAACTCCAACACAGGCACAAGAGATTCACAAGGTCAGGTATACCTTGATGATCTCTCAGCTCTCTGATCAAAGACCAAGATAGTTAGGTGAGTCTATAGAGTTTAAGCGGGAAAACTCTTGGGAAGATAAACTTTGATCCTTTATAAGGCACAAAAGATGCTCATAGGAACTCGGAACTGTCAACTCCGGTAAACCAAAAGGACATCAAGGCTAGATGTCTAGGCACGTGCCTATCTTCGAACAGTTGGCAAGATCACTATTCCCACGTGAAGAAACAGTAATAGCTCCGCTATATAAACCCGTTCCAACAAAGCAGAATGTGATTCAACGAGAGTAAGAAGTGAGAATTGTCTAGCATAGTTAGAGTGTTAGAATTCTCAACACACTTAGAACTCAAGCCTAGCTTGCTTCTTCGTGTTCCTTAATTTATCTGTCCACGGGTATAGCCGTCTGCAGCTATCCCCTTGAAAAGCCAACCAAGTTATTAGAGTGTCTAAGTGGGTTCTTGAGTAACCTTGTAATTTCGCCCATCATGAATCATAAACCCGTTATTATTTCCATGTTCAAACGCCACGTGTTTATGTATATTTTGTCAATTCATGAGTTGCTCAAGTCAAACCGGACCAGCAAGTGGTACGAGAGCGGGTAGATCATTCTTATGATCTAGATCCGTTCTTGAATGACTACTAATAACTTTTATCCGTTCTTGAATGACAGCCAATAACATACAACCACCATCCTCTACAATTCCCGCCATCAAAATTCCCTTTCAAAACATTTTAGAGTGCATCCTGAAACAAAATATTCACTTCCAAAACATTTTAGAGTGCATCCTGAAACAAAACATTCACATTTGATTGTTTTTGTGTCAGGTACTTATGTTAAGTTGTAAAACATTTTGTTGATTTACTTGAGCATTTTATGAGAAATTTTGATTTGATAATCTTATTTAAACTTTTAGGTTTTTATTTATGATTTTTAGATTATATTGGGAAGTTTACTTGAATTTGGTTTTAACCGAAAAAAATCGAATTCTAATTTGGTGTATGATTTGTTTTTATCCGTTCTATAATTGGTTTGGCTTGGCTTTGATTTTGATTTTAAAAAATTTCAAACCAATGAATCTGAACCATATAACCCACAAACCCAAAAACCAAACCGATGAACACCCCTAGAATGAATTGTCTATTAGAAGATAAAACGACCCAAGTTCAAATGTGGGTTTGGTCAATTAGGGTTTCTAGTATATCTATGTAATACAATAGCTTTCACGGAGTTTGCTTGTTTACATAGTATCAGAACGGGTTTAATCCCAATGCATAGTCGACCATTATGAGACGAACTCTATGCCACCCTATTAAATAATTCTATCACCATTTTAAAAAGAAAGTGATTGACACACTTTCAAATTTTATAAGGACACTCCACTGTATAAGTAATTAATGCACGTTATAATTAAAGTATAATAGAGTGTCACAATAAAATTTAAGAGTTGGACAATTATTTCTCATTTTAAAAACATAGCCTCTAAGCCAGTAAACAAAACAGTTCCATGTCCGAACAACCATTTCAACCTCTGAGGCAAGATCAACTGGTTGATTAGGGTTGTAGGATCAGGGATTGGAAAGACAAAAACAGGTGGTACTCACCTACTACCTGAAAGGTCTTCAAGACTCTGGCCAGAGTGGTTGCTGGTTCCCTAGAGCACTGAAGTACGAAGATGCTAGACTACAGACAAAAGGTTGCAGAACTGAAGATAACTGAGTCAAGCTCCAGAGTCTACATGTAGTTCATCAGCATCAATAGAATTAGATATGATAAATATTTTAATTCTCTGATGTAATAATCAGTATGTAAGAAGAAGCTATTGCTCACTTACTACTGATTAAGTTTAGAACACTTGTAAATTCTAGTCATGGAGAGATTCATGTTAGCAAATCTCTTCTTTCATGTAAATTATGAATATAAAGTCTAAACTTCTCACTGAGTTTCAGTGATCCAGAGAGTTTGACTCACTAACAGCTTATTTATAGCATTAGTAAGTCACTCTTTGAGGACCCTTCAGGGAGAAAATTTTTCCTTGAAAGGCCTCAGTGTCTATTACTCTAACTGATAGACATTGTACTAAGGAACTAAGTTCCTTCTACTTGAACCATAACCATAAATGCATGAACTCCAAAAAACTTTAACCGACGGTGCAATTTTTGAGTGGGAGAAAGCATTTATGAGAATCTATGACAACCATAACTAAAGAAGTAAACCTGATGTACAAATCATCAGGGACTAAGTTCACACACAATAATTGATGTAAAGGCTTGATTAGAACAAACATAATTCTAACACCATCCTTAACCTCCACAGATCCATTTTCAACAACAACGCCATTATCCCTACCAAACTTATCATCCTCAACTAACTGGATTTCATCAGCTGAATCAGATTTAGGCGAAACAATAACAGTGTCACTAACAAACACATAGTCACCGTCATCCTTCCGATCCACATTTCCGTTACCGTTACAACCACCACCGACATTATCATCACAGGCATTATTACTATTAACAACTAACTCACTACCAGCCGTCATTATCAATCAAAATCACTACAATTAAACCACAACACAATTATGATCATAATCAACAATTAATTAATTAAAATTAAAATGAAAATTAAAGAAAAATGTATATAGGATCCGAATTGTACTTACAAGGATTCGGATTCGGATTCGGTTTGATCCAGATGCAGATCGAACATAAACCGAATCGGAATCTAATTAAATAAAATTAGGGTTTATGATGATGATGGTAAAATGTTGATGATTAGTAATTTGAAAGAGAAGAGAAATTAGGGGCGGGAGATCTCAATCTCTCTTCTCTTTCTTTCTATTGTTATTGTTTTCTTTTTATACAAAAAACACACACACACACAGAGTTGAAAGAGAGAGAGGTGTAACGGAACACAGCTGGCGCGGGGAAAAAATGGAAAAAGGTTTATTAGTTTACGTCTCTTTCTCTCTATGATGATTCTCTCTCTCAATGTCTATTCTATGTGTAGGAGAAGAGACTATATATTTATTTATTTATTTATTTATTTTGAGCTAAATCCAACTGTTTTTCTTTTCTTTCTTTCTTTCTTTCTTTTTGGCTTTTTTATCATACAGGGTATTTATGATATCTACTTTTTTCTTTTCTTTTAAATGTTATGCGTTGTGTCCTTTTGGAAATGTTGTTACATAGTTTTGGTCCCTGGGAGAGAGTGTTGGACTTGACATTTTCTTGCACATATGGCTAATAATTTATACACTCAAAGTATAAACAGTTAAAGCAGAGTATGTAATACTGTAAAGTATTTAATAAATAGATGGAGTGTCCCAATTAATTTTCAAAGTGTGTAAATCAATTCGTTTATAGCCGACTGAGCTAGTATTATAAGATAGACTAAGATCGTTGTAGGTGAAATTCAAACTTAAATTTAAATTTGTGTTAGGAAATCTTGAGCACCTATCAATAATAATGTGCTGTTTTTTGTTAAACTTAAGGCTTGTTTGACTGACAAATTTTATATAAGCTTTTAAAAAGTACTCATAATTTTTTAAAACTACATGCTACCACATGCAGCTATTGGAAAATAATCAAAGTTTTTAGGGCCCGTTTGGTACCCTGGTTTTCATAGGTTTGGACTTAAAGTATTTTTTAAACTTGTGTTTGGTTTCATCCTAATCTTCTGACAAACCTCTGCCATGGTGTTTTGAGTACAAAATCTCAATCCGGACCACTAAGGTGGGTTTTTAAAAGTGTGCTTTATGAAATTCATTTTTTTATTTAAAGCTATTTTCTAGCCGCATGTTATTTAGTTTTATTGTTATTTTTACATTTTTATTTTAAACATATATATATATATAAAATAAACTTATCAAT
Organism: Artemisia annua; assembly: GCA_014162995.1. Classification (NCBI taxonomy): domain Eukaryota; kingdom Viridiplantae; phylum Streptophyta; class Magnoliopsida; order Asterales; family Asteraceae; genus Artemisia; species Artemisia annua. The sequence goes on along the minus strand of LBNU01009962.1, from coordinate 19,972 downwards.
AATTTATTTTCTCTCTCTTCATTTAATTCAAAACATACACTAAATCCAAATCCAAATCTTAAACCCATCTACAAACCAAACGGGCCCTTAGTTTTCGTTTTCATTTCCGTTTCATCGGCAATATATAGTGTCGACAAACATACCTTTAATTCACCATTAAAGTTGTCATATCTTTTGGACTAGTTTTTATTCTAATAATATTGGTTTTATGCTACGAATGGAATATAAATAATTATGATGATAGTGTAATAATCAAAAAGGTTATAGGTTATAATTGTAGTTAAGTTATTATACGATCATAAGAGCTATTTATTCAAGTAATAATAATATTGATAACAGTAGTGATATAAGACTAAATCATATTATGCATAGATTTGTAGACCGTGTGACTTATTTGCAAAACTTGTAGGCAATACAACTCTACAATCTAGTTAAATGCCCTTTGTAGGTACTAGTAGGAGGGATTATTCTTTTCATTAATGATTTTAGCTTATCCATATCCTACAACATGTGTATTGGACTATTGGTTGGGCGATGCTGCTAGCTATTTACATAGGATCATAAAATTTCATTTGAATATAATCTTACACTAAATGTAATAAGGACTTTTAGCGACTCTTTTCTCCTTTATCATTTCGATCTTCTTTTTTCAAACTAGTTCATGACCAACTTAGTATAACAAAAAGATCGACACCATAAAACAAACTCCACAAAAATACATTTTAAATAGAAACTCACACACACAAACATGCACAAAAGTCGGTCGAAAGACCGACCTTCTTCTCTATTTTTTTGCTTAGGGGACGCGTTGCATCACTTGCATAGCATGGGGTCTAAGAGGGGAGACGCGTCAGCCAAGGTAGACCAACCGAGGTTGACCTCCCTTATTACGCCCAGCCTTATATTACTAGTCTTGTATACAGTTTTAATGTTCACAAACCAAAATTTTATGGCAAGTGGTTAGTCAACCTCCTGAAAAAGAAAGGTTTTATTTGGTTCGAGTATGTGTGACGATGAGTTAAAACCTAGTAAATTAGTTGACCCGCAAGATCGGAAACCATAGTTACCAGAAAACACCACAATTTTACAATTTATATTATATGAAATAAATAAATGGGATTTTCTAAAATGGTTTTGTTATATAAGGTAAATTGAATCAATTAAGGAAACAATAGGATAAGCAATTATCTTTAATATCGAAATAATAAGTTAATATTATGATTTTTAAACACTGCTCAATGGGCAATGTATTGCAAAATCTTTTCTAAAATGTGCACTCAAGATACATGTTTAAACTAATATAAAAATAAAGTTTTACTAAATTAAATGCATAATCGTATTTAATTAATAGAAATTTATAAGATAAGTTAATATGATTTAAATGTGTTTTTTGATTTATAAGGAAAGTTTGAGTTTAAAATGTTTTATTTAACATGTTTATGAGGGCACATTTTAGAAATTCCATAAACATATATATCTTAGTTTATAAAATGTTGTTTTTACTTTGTACTAAATGATAAAAAGTATCTAAAGGTAAAACAAAAAGGTGCTGATACATTACTACTACTATCTATTGAATGAATTTGGGTAATCTTATTGGATAGTTAGATAAGTTATTACGAGTACTGAAGTAAACTACAATATATGTTAAAAATTTGTTCAAAAAAATTATATATATGTTAAAAAAAATGAACGGATCTGAGTGGTTTGTAACTGAGAGGGTGCAATGTGTACTTAAAGATATATAGAAAGAAAATACCGTAGAATCACTATTCTTGAATGAAACAAATATTCTTTGTGAAGTATATCCATGAAAACGGATAAACTGTGTTGGATTGATAGGATGCACCGATACACACTACGACCCAAACAAAGTAAAGTATAATTATTCTGCTACTTTAATACCCGGTTTAAGATTGTTGCATAAGAGTGCCAGCGAAGATAGTTATTCCTATGGGTTATACTAGTCGTCACGTCAATTGTTACTGTATAACATTTTTATAACATAAAATTAAAAGAACGCTTTGTCCAATCAAATCAGTTGTTATCCATGGCGAGGCGCCTATGACCGTTTCAGATGGCGGCATAAAAACAGTAATAATAATAATAAACATATAAAAGAATAGATTTGCCATAACGTGCGGAACCAATGTCTAATAATGTTTTGTTTCTTTTTTCTTTTTTTCTTTCTTTTTTCTTTTGGTATATTGTGAGGTATGTTTGTATAAAATGGGTTATTTTTATATTTTTTATTTGGCGATACCATAACCCTTTTTTGGTAGTGAGTTTGGGAGTGTGTTAAATGATGATGTGACGCCAACGTTGAGGTGGTATGTTTGGTGATCACAGTGCTTAGTCATAGGTTTACTTAGAGTTAATTACATAAATCGTCCTTGTGGTTTACACACTTTTTCATCTTTTGTTTTAAAACTTCAAATCACTCGTCCCTGTACGTATCGTTTTGTAACAGAGTGATCCTTTTACCAAACGACCGTTAAACAATGTCGTTAAGTGAGCCATGTGCAAGTCACGTGTCAGACATTTTATTCTTTCATCTAATGTTCATTTCAACCTTTAATTATTGTTTGCTTTTTGATTTTTCTTATAACTATATGCATAAAAATAATAATAGGCTCAAGATACACCCATTATCTTTTTCTTAGTCCCAACTCAAGAAATACCCATTACAAGGTCTATAAAGATCAAGAAACACCCACTATCGACCTGTGAATATAAAAGAAACCATAAACACAACTTAGATTTTGTGTTAAAACGAGGACAATAAAAACATCACAAACCCATTTCACTTCATAGAAAACTTAACGACACCTATTAAAGATGAACAACATCCTAGATAAGTTGTCCAAGAACAACCATCAAAAAGACTTGACAAGATCAATACCCAACAATAACATCAGCAACCACAAAAAAACCACATTATATCCCTTCTTAAGATTCGAACTCAAGATTTAAAAAAACATAACAACAGCCTTCCCATCTCCTCAACAACAACAAAACGACTCATAACAACAACTCATCTCCACTGAAACCAAAACGAAAATTAAATCAAAATCACGGGTTTTTAATTTTCTTAACAAGATCTTCAAAGGTCTATAAGAAAAAAAAAAAAACCTTTCATCAATCAGAGATCATTTCGAAAATCCACCAAACTTGGTTTGAAACTCACAAATCAAAATCTTACCCAAGACCTTAAGGAAGATCCTATAGCCGAGAACCATAACAACATATTCCAAAGTGATACGAGACAATGGCGAAACTAGAACATATCAAAAACAAAGAAACACATTTCAAACAGCCCAAAAATATGTGTTTCGAAATTTAGATTAAAAAAATAGAAAAGATTGATTGATTCGTGTTAATTGCGGTTGAAAAGATTTTGATTTGTCGGTTTTAATTTGAATTTGAGTTAGATTTTGGGTTGTGAGTGTTTGTGTTGATGGTGGCTACACTTGTGTTCTTTTACGTTATGTAAAAGTTGTTTCTGTAGGAATTAGATAAGAAGATAGAGGTGTGTGTGACCGAGTTTTGAGTGAAGTAAAAATAGAGGTAGAAGATGAATTGTGAAATGACCAAAAGGCTTATCACATGACTACTTAGTGACAATTTTTTAATGGATTAATGTCAAATGAGCGGTCTGTTACAAAGTGTTAAGTACAGGGACAAGCGGTGTCATTTTTAAAGTTTTAAGACAAACGTTGAAAAAGTATGTAAACGACATGGACGATTTATGTAATTAACTCTTTTATTTATGTTAAAGTATTATTTATTCGTAACAGAAAAAGGAGATGACAAGAAGTTAAAAACGAATATTCTCTAAAAGTAATTGCTTTAATATCTGGAAACAAGATCCACAGACAAAGCAAAAAAATTGCAAAAACATTCATGGATAAACTCTTTTAATGAAAAAATTTATTCAAAAAGCTTGAAGTTGATGACGATATATATGTGTTCGGTGCACTTTAGTAAGTAACTTTTTCTCTTTTTGATAGATGGTAAGTAACTTTTTATATCATGTTGGTACCAGTTAATGCTACAATATTTTTACTTTACGGTAAATATACTAAGAATTACTATTATGTCTTAAAAAAATTTCAGTAAACAAAAAAGATATTTAACTAGTGATACGCGTAATTACCTTTTTTTCTTTTTCTTAACTGTTTATTTTTACCCTTTAATTAATGGCATTGTTATTGAAACTTATTTATTATTATAAGAGCAGCTAAGGTTGAACGAAAATAAAATTATATAAGTACTATCATTTATTAAATGGATTTTGCTAACCAATGCCCACTGGGCAGAGGTTAAGGTGTAGTTAATGAACACAAACTTTCTTAATTAACCAAAAAATGCATTAAATACATATTAAATAAACTTGTAAATTATTATCTACTATATTTGAACATGATTTTCACTTAAATAAATTAAAATATTTTTTTTATAAACAAATTAACTCATGCCCACTGGACAAAGGTAACCAAAACCCTTATTAAATTTATATTCTGAAACATTTAAAAAAAAAAAAAAAAAAAATGTACGCTAAGTTGAACAATATTTAAAATAGAGAAAATATTGTTCATATGCATATCAGTCTGTAGATTGTTTTTCACTCTCAACTCTCAAGAATAGCTATATAGTGTGATGTAAGTCACAATATTCGTACAATTTAATTTAACATTCACTTGCACTCACATGTTTTGACGAGGTGTTCACACTGCTTCATCAATTCATTAAAACTTTAATCAAGTTGGTTGAATCTTTCGTAAAACAAATAAAAACAGTTTAGTGGAGTAATTAGTTCGAACAGCTGCAACCCCTAAACACGTAGAATACAAGCAATCTATAAATAAACAAATAAAAAAGATGTCCTAAAGCGTAAAAAGGGATAAACATTACGTTGCTTTAATGTAAAAGATAATAAATAATTGATGTTGTGTCAGGTGCTTGTGATTAACGTTGTCTATATTGTTTAATTTTTGTTATTTTAACATTAATTNTTTTTTTTTTTTTTTTTTTTTTTTTTTTTTTGACCAATGTTGGGGTAATTCAATGCCCAATCTCTAACTATGGTTATAAATTAGCCTAAGTCAAAAAGACTCGTTGATAATAAAGTTAACGAGCAACCTCAGCGAAGTTTAAGTCAAATACCTCGACGATGAGTTAAAAATAGCTTCGAGGCATACTCTCTAGCTAATAAGGAGTCAACTAGTATATAAATGGAACTGAAGCTAAAGGACAAATGATCATCGCGGGTTGACAACACCCTTATAAACCTATTAGCTCTCTGATCATCCAACAAAGCATAGCATCTCTTTAGATATTTAGACGGATTTTTCAAGAATGCAAACGAGCGGAAAAAAGTGCATTTTGATAAAGTCAAATCAAGTATGAGTTGGAGAAAATGAATTGACAAAACTGTTAAGGAAACCAAGGTTGTTGGGTTTACAAGAATAGAAACATTTGATGAAAGACGTATTTTTTACACTAATGCTTGACACGTCTCAACAATTCCACTCGTGATATCCCCGCACTTTACCGTATAAAAAAAATGTTGGTCGGTAGTCCGGTAGAAATACAATCACTTCCATATTTATTGAAATCATTTTAAAAGTGCATTACTCTCTTTGTACTTTTTTGTTTGTTCTAATTAAAATTAATGCCTAATCATATAACAATGTTATTACCATTCAATTTAATGACAACTAAGGTGGTGTTTGTTTTTTATAAAGAGGCTCTTAACAGTCTTTTAATCTGAACCGTTCAGACGCGGTCAGACATTTTGGTCGTTCAGACCGTTTTTTTTTTTTTCCCGTTCAGACGCGTTCAGAGGCAGTAAGATCTTAATGGTCTAGACTTGATAGGGGTGTCTGAATGCCTCTTGTTGACACACACACACACACACACACAAAAAAAAAAANAATAAAAAAAAAAAAAAAAAAAAAATTAATACAAGCAAGCAAATGTGCGGTTCAAACATGAGTTTTTTTCCCCGTTTAGATGCGGTCAGATTCAGACATTTACGCCTCAGATTCAGATTCAGATGTGCGGTTCAGATTCAGATTCAGATTCAGAGCCTCTTAAAAAACAAACACCACCTAAGTACAACACTTTATAATTTTTTATTTGTTATCTATACTATCTATAATGGAAAAATGGACAAACTTGAAAAGTTGAGTCTTGAAAGTTGAGTATTGAAAGTCAAATGTGAGAGAAAATTAATGTAATTAATACTCTAATTAAAACACCCAATTACTTAAAAGTACAATAATTTATTCACATTGTACAACCAATTAAAAACATATCTATCAAATTAAATACAATCAATTAAAACACAAATCGTTTTCGACCCGTTTTCGACCCAACCTAGCAAGTTGACCCGGTTTAAATCGACCCATTTTTCGACCGGAGCGGTTCAACCGGTTGAACTACCTGGGTCGAACCGGGTTTCAAAACATTATCCATTACTTAAAAGTACAATGATTTATTCACATTGTACAACCAATTAAAAACATATATACCAAATTAAATACAACTAATTAAAACACAAACCGGGTTGACCTGGGATGCTTCAAACCCGGTGGATTGACCCGGTTTAATTTGACCCGTTTTCGACCCAACCTAGCAAGTTAACCCGGTTTAAATCGACCCATTTTTCGACCGGAACGGTTCAACCGGTTGAACCACCCGGGTCGAACCGGGTTTCAAAACATTATCCTTTACTTAAAAGTACAATGATTTATTCACATTTTACAACCAATTAAAAAACATATCTACCAAATTAAATACAACCAATTAAAACACAAACCGGGTTGACCCGGGACGCTTCAAACCCGGCGGATTGACCCGGTTTAATTTGACCCGTTTTTAACCCAACCTAGCAAGTTGACCCGGTTTAAATCGACCTATTTTTCGACCGGAACGGTTCAACCGGTTGAACCACCCGAGTCGAACCGGGTTTCAAAACATTATTTTTCGTTTATAATCTATAAACTTTTTTTTATCAATAAACTATTTGTCGTTATAAAATCTCGTTGCTATGCACGGGTACTCGTCTAGTACAATAAAAATAGTTTAATACGTTAAAAAGTTGACAAAACCAACCAAAACTTTGAGACCTGCAACCTAATTATTACCAAAAAAAACCCAACATTAATGACAACAACTTCTTTTTTCTAAATAAACTACTAGCCTAATTTATATATTTAATTTATGGGGATAGCTTGGCTACAATTATTGTAGCCAATTGGCTACAATCCTTCTCAAAAAATACTCATGAAATGAATCAGGGACTCACAGAAAAGATTCAGGACCCACAAAAAAAACCAAGGACCCACATTTATAGCACAAAATTGTAACCAGTTGGCTACAATTAATTGTAGCTAATATATTCCCTTAATTTATATATGCATCAATTCATGACCATTATTTAATACTATCGACAACAACTTACTAACAAAACAAATTAGGACGTAGCTTGGGGTTGGCAACCCATCACTCACCCAAAATCCCATCACTCACTCCCAACCAATCTACTTATGCCACATCATTCACCTACTTTTTCCATCACTCACTCATTTTTTTGTTGGCAGCACCATCACTCACTACTTTTTCCATCACTCACTACAAACGGTCAAAAAAGAACCACAACGTTCGAATTTTCTTCCCATATCGTGCGTGAAAATTTCCCGTGCGGGATCCATCTTGTGGCTTCACGTGATGCAGGCGGCGGTGTTCACCCAAGGGATCCTTCCCTTGCCATGCCTTCACGTGCCCACTGCCAACCCCTTATCCTAAGATAATAACATTTTTATTATAAAAGCTACTCTAAAATGCTTATTAGACGGATTATTTGTAACACCCTCATTTTCACGTTTCGCAGCGGATTTAGAGTTGGGGTATTACTTCATGGAATCACAGTTACAGTAATAGAAAACGATTCAAAAAGAGACGTTTTGTAGAATGAGTTATCATTCAATAAAATCATCAGAGTTTTATAAGAGGAGGTCCCCAAAATTTATGTTTGTTTTGAAACTTGAATGATAACTGAGTGAAAAGTCCTGCAAGGCTTTGTACCACTCCATGCCTCAATTTCCACAGAGCTTTGTTACCTAGGATACATGCTTAAAAGTTAACACTAGGTGTTGAGTGAGAGTCATAGGTTTAGGGTGTGGGTGAATACAAGTTCCCTGGGTTCAGATGTTACACCCATTTGGGAAAGTGTATGTGTGTGATAATTGTGATGCATGCACAATTATCAAGAGTGGGTATGTTGCACTAAGCTCATGAAACCGCACTGACAGTCCGGGTCATGGGGGCTGCAGGCCCAACCATGAGGAGACAAGTAGGATAACTTGCCAAAGTTAATCCTTTATGGTTTCAAGTATAGTACTTATTGGTTACCCGGATGAGGTAAACCAACGGGAGTTGTCAAACTCCAATAGATCTATCAACTATACTCGCGTTCACTTGCGTAAAACCCGCAAGTGATTATGGCTCATGAATTTTAGTTATGTAATGGTGGCAGAAATAGTATCACTCGTGCAACAACCAAAGAAAAAGACTTGTATTCGGTTTTTAAAGCAAGTAGCATGTATCCCCCTCACAGGGTTTGTAAAACATTTAGAAAGCGTTTAAAAGGTGTGAGGCTATGAAAACTCACCTGGGCTTAAGGCTATGTGATTGATGTTAAAGTGACTAGAGGTCTAGGCTGCTTACTCACGTATCTTGAGGTCTATTATTGTGGTGTAGGTATGTCAAGCTCTAGTTGTTTTGTTTTAGGTTTATTAAGTATTTTATCTTAGGATTCTTAGATATAATATAACACCGTTCAGGCCATCGTAATCCAGAAGTATAACTCCTCATATGAAGCTCCCTACTATTGTATTATGCTGCCAACATAATACCGTTCGGGCCATCATAATTCAGAAGTATATAACTCCTCACACGAAGTTCCTTACTATTGAGTTATATTGTTATTAGGGTTTTAGTTATAACATAACACCGTTCGGGCCATCATAATTCAGAAGTATATGCAATAATCATTTGAGGAGCCAGGGCATTTTAAATCGTAAACCCAGCAAACTCTTCAAAATGAAATATCCATATAGTACTCCTCACATGAAGCTCCCTAGTATTGTGTTATGTTCTAACTTAAAAATAGGTTTGCTATATATATGGAAATAGTTTACTTTATAACCTTCAAGTTTAATATATTTACTGAATCTACCCTATACTTATAATACTTATATTACTTAAGTTTATAACTATCTATACTTCACATATTTAGTCCCTATACTTCTATATTTTGAGAAAATGACATGTATGACCCTTGAACTTATATGTTTTCAACTTATGAACTTTTGCAAAACTAGTCCTTATATGTTTATAACTTTCTAACTTTTTATCCTAAGGTTGTATATCTTTGCAAAAAGGGTCCTTATACTTATAACTTCTAAGGAATGTCAAAAATAGTCCCTAAACTTAGTATTTTCTGAAAGTTACCATATATACCCCTATGCATGGAAAGTTTTGCAAAACTAGTCCTAATTCCATGCAAACTATATTTTTATGAAACAAAAAGGTTTCCTAGCTTCTGTTTAACTAATATGAGCTTAACTAAGTTACCTAAACTAGCTTATAACTTATGAAAAGGGCTTATAGTGTAAAAATAGCAATTCAACTCTTTTTAGGGTTTTAGAAAGTTAACGAGCTAGTTCTAGTGATCAAGGCTTAGGCAAGGGGATCTAAGGGATCTAAGGCATCCTAGTACTATCCTAGAACTAAACTAAAACTAATAGGATCAAGTATGAAGGCTTACGTGATCTAAAGTGAAGCTAGCGAGGGTTTAACTAGGGTTTAGGGTTTCTCGGCCTAAAATAAACTCGACAAGGGTTCCTTGCTTGCTTTGCTCGACTCCTAGGCCTTCTATACCTCGAGTACTACTACTACTACAGAATGTTTAGGGTGGAGAAGAAGAGATGGTGTGGTTTTGAAATGAAGTGAGCTCGAGGGTATTTATAGGGCACGGTTTGGAGTAGCGAGCAAGTAAGGCAAGTAGGAGGTGTCGAGGGGGAGGGAGGTGACTAAGCTAAGCTAGATGGTGACTAAGGAATGCTATGGGATGACAAGGCTAGTCTATGAGGCGGTTTGGGGTTACTTGTGGTGGTAGTGAAACCGTAGAGTCGGTTTAGGGAGAAAGGGTGACAAGGAGGTGACGAGGAGGGTGTATGGCGGTTTGGTAGCCATAAGGTGGTGAGGAGAGGTGCTTGTAAGCTGCTTAGAGCTTATAGAGGTGGTGCAGGCTGGTTTAGAGGTGGTTTAGGGACGGGTTAGGGTGGTTTAGGGTGTTTAACCTAGACGAGACCTAAGTAGGTGATGGAGGTAGGTGCTAAGGTGCTAGATTTAGTCTAAGGTGGTGTGTATGCTGCTAGGTTAGGTGCTTGAGGTGTTTGAGGTGCTTAGGGTACTTAGTTTTAGGTTTAGGGTTAAGTTAGGTTTAGTTATAGCCTAATCTTGCTTAGTGGGTGATTAGGATTTAGCTTAGGGTTTTGTGCCTAGATTAGTGTCCTATGAGTGTTTAGTGACTAATCCTAAGTCCTAAGAAGCTTATACTAAGTGGTGGTAACTTATGGGAAAAGTTTGGGAAGGTTTGACCTAGTTTCCGGGAAGTTATGACCTAGTTGTGGTTTTATGCTTAAGAGACTTGTACCTAAACTCTAATGGGTTGTAATAATGCCTAGGGGTCCTAAGGTATTCTAATATTCCTAAGGTAACTTATACTTAAGCCTTGAACACTTTCAAACTAGTTCAGATAAGCAATTAGGGTTTTGTAAACACATAGGGCTAATTAGGGCTTACTTAGTGTTAATTAGGGTTTTGTGATGAGATTAGTGTTTTAGATTGGTGTTTTACTTATTGTGGTGTTGTTGTAATCCTATGCTTGACATACCAAGAGTTTATAAGGTGTGTAGGTAGAGATATTACCTTGTGTAGATACATGAGCAGGCCTAGAGAGTCACTTATGTAATGATATGCATGTAAAAAGCAAAAAATTTACCTGAGGAAATACCTACTATATGTATTTGTAATGGGAATGATAGTGATGAGATTTTGTGGGTTGCTACATTATTATGGTGCATTGTCTTCATGGATGGTTGCCTCTATTGCATCGCCTTCATGCGTCCAGTCTCATTATTGATCCTCTTTTCGATGCATGGCGCTTCAATCTGGAGAAGGTTTGATCGTTTGCTTCATCAAGCCAAATTTCGATTCTTTTGTTTATGTGTGAGTGTATTATGAGATTTGTTCTTTATTAACCGGGTATCCTCGTGTGATGAGTTTGGTATTAACCACTACGGAAGTTTGGTAGGTTTAGTGAAAGAAGTGAATGCTGATGTTGAATTTATTAGGTGAATGAATCAGGGGTGTTTAGTGTTTGGTTTGATACCAAATAAATTAAAAAATAACTAGACTAAAACTGAATAAATCAAACCTTATTTTTTAATTAGTGTATGATTTGGTTTGAAACCAAACCAAAATATTTAATTAGTGTTTGGTTTGGTGTATGGTTTGACAAAAAAATAGCCAAACCAAACCCGAAAAATCGAATATCTATTTATACACAAAAATATTAAATTATACATATAGTTTCTATCATATTATTCTAACTAACAATCATAAAGTTTCAAAATATATTCAAAACAAAAGAAAAATTATTAAAATGAAATTTGAGATGCATATTTTGTTGAGGGAATTAACTTGCTTGATTTCTATTTTTTTATGTCGTATAATGTACTCTTATCATTAATTTCTTATGTTAAGTTGTAAAACATTTTGTTGATTTACTTGAGCATTTTATGAGAAATTTTGATTGATAATCTTATTTAAACTTTTAGGTTTTTATTTATGATTTTTAAATTATATTGGGAAGTTTACTTGAATTTGGTTTTAACCGTAAAAAATCGAATTCTAATTTGGTGTATGATTTGTTCTTATCCGTTCTATAATTGGTTTGGTTTAGCTTTGGTTTTGATTTTAAAAAATTTCAAACCAATGAATCTGAACCATATAACCCACAAACCCTAGAATGAATTGTCTATTAGAAGATAAAACGACCCAAGTTCAAATGTGGGTTTGGTCAATTAGGGTTTCTAGTATATCTATGTAATACAATAGCTTTCAAGGAGTTTGCTTATTTACATAGTATCAGAACGAGTTTAATCCCAATGCATAGTCGACCATTATGAGACGAACTCTATGCCACCCTATTAAATAATTCTATCACTATTTTAAAAAGGAAGTGATTGACACACTTCCAAATTTTATAAGAACACTCCACTGTATAAGTAATTAAAGCACGTTATAATTAAAGTACAATAGAGTGTCACAATAAAATTTGACAGTTTGACAATCATTTCTCATTTTAAAAACATAGCCTTTGTCTCTCCTCCGATCATCGCTTTTCCAAAATGAGAAAAAAAATAATAAAATAAAAAACAAAAAAATGGAGCACCAAAGACATGTATTCTCATGAATAATACATACTTGTTTATAGCCTATGTATAACATTCCAAATAAAAGGATGTGAATCTTGTAAAATTAAAAAGAAATAGAAAATTGGTTTTTCTTTATTGATCTCATCAAGTTTTCAAAACTTATGTTAGAAAAAAAAAAAAAAAAAAAAAAAAAAAAAAAAAAAAAAAAAAAAAAAAAAAAAAAAAAAAAAAAAAAAAAAAAAAAAAAAAAAAAAAAAAACATTAAAAAAGAAATAATAAAAATAAAAAATAATAAAAAAAGTCAAAGATGCCACTGATGTCGGTATTTAACGTTTGCTTTGCTTTTGCTGCTGCAGTTGAAAATTTATCTTTCATTGTCATCGAATTTCTTCATCAACAAATTTATTATTGCTTTAGATTTCTTTCACTGTAGTTTTATAATTCAGTACGAGCTATCACAATTTCACTGTTCAGATTACAGGGTAGTATTAAAAATAGAAAGCCCTAGCCCGAATATGGGTCGGGTCTATTAGCGTTTCTAGTATATCTATGTAATAGAGTCTAAATACATCGTCAATAATACAATAATTTTCACGAGATTTACATTGATGACAGTGATGATTTAATCGCAACTACATCTAGCCTTACGATGTTCAATAATAACGTACCTCGTAGTGATGGAAATTTAAGATTATTGTTGATAGCGTATCAATATTAATGACCCATAAGGTCTGTTTGTGTAGCGGTAAATTTAAACACCACAAATTAGTCAGTCAAAATGTCAGAAATCATTATTTTAAAAGAGAGGGAGAGAGAAAGGTTTGTATGTTTCTAAACTTGTTTCATTTATAAAAATGCATTATTTTCGGTTACGCATTATGTGAATTGATCCACTAAGAAGAGAAAATAAAATAAGAAGAATGAGAAATGTTTGTAGCCACACATTTCAAATAAAGATGGAGAATTTCATAGGAGATACATCTTATTTTGTTGGTGCATCTTAAATGTGCGGCTGTGGTTATTTCTCATTCTAATTTTATTTATCATTTGATCGTGCTCCTGCGCACTATAACGAAAATCAAAGTCAAAGAGAATGAAAATGCAAAACGGTGTGCGAGTGCATGTCCTTTGTGAAGAGGTGCAATACACCCAAAGGAAAATTGAAGCACTAGCTGTCATCGTACAGTGACGTTATTTCGAACGTAAAAAACAGTATTGTCCTTTATTTCCGCGTCTTTATCATCTCGTATACACACGAGTTTTCTCCTCTTATTTATATCCCTTTCATTCATGGACCCCCACCCAAAATTTTCTTATGGGGTTATCAAATTTTACTTGTGTCGAGGAGTGATCGGGAGATTTAATTATGTGTAAGCTTATGTGGCATCATTTTAATGGTTGCGGTCATGAGATTCACTTTTTCACAAACCATCATAATCATGCTACACATGTTTAGGCACATCTTTAGACACACAGTCAGGCTTCTAATCATTTTCCATAACAAAATAGATTTACACATCACCTAGTTTATTTTTTTTATTTTTTTATATTTTATATTTTATTTTTATAATTTTGTTTTTATTATAAAACTGCGAAATAAAACAAGAAAAAAAATTATAAAATTTGATAATAAAAAATATTAAAATACAAAAAATACAGAGCATAATATCATAAAAATTGTTACTGTTTTGTTAATAAAATGTACTCCGTATAAGACTGCTGGGAAAAAATACAGAACAGAAACAATAAAGTCAAAATAGTAGAAGACAAAATACTCAGAACAAAATATTAAAAACTATCTTTTTCTATTAATTAAACGAATGATAAGAGTGGTGTGAGAGGTAATTGGTGTACAAATTTTATGACACTTAATTTTTTTAACGAGTGTTTTAAGTTTTGAAGATTATTCGATACTACAAATTGAACTCTTTGCCGACTAAATATAATGATCACGAACTTTACTTCACTCACGTTAACTTTAATTGTTACGTGGTAATAAAATAAAATATTTGTAGAGTTTAACTGTTTATAGATGGATAACGTTGGGATTTTTTGGTTGCTCACACAGCTCGGTGGTGCACCACCAACTTCTCACAAAATTAACACCTACTAAATTTGAATATAGCAGTAATAATTTGACAACAGTTTTATGTCAACATCTTATCATCTTTTCTCTTCTACAATATTCGTTTTACTATTTAAATGTATCTTTAAAAAACAAACTAACATCACAAAAAACTCAAATGAAAAATATAAAAACTTTCAATTGGTAGTGAAAGCTTAATAAATTGGTATACTAGTCTAGAAAGAAGAAGCTCTATACTTATAATATATTCGCTTCTTACATAAGAGTTTTGACGACTTTGTCTTAAAAGTTACTCCGTATAATCAGATTGTGTGATGGATTTTCTTATAGTAACATGATGACTAATTGGATTGTAATTCTATTATAAGCAATTAGTTATCAAAAGTTATCTGCTTAACTTTTGACATTATCCTTATTAATGGATTCGAACTCAAAGTTTTGACTCGATATCAATATATCATGATAAGTGATATCTTATCCCTAATGCATATGATCAATGTTAAAAAAACATAACTAATATGTTAGTGCGGTGTATCAAGAGAACACCACGATACGTTATTTGCCTAAAATTGTGTATATAAATATGGATAGTGGAGTACTAGTAGTATATGAGATGTTCATACTTCATAATAATTACAGTACACATTTAATATTTTTAATACCCACATATATAAAATGCAACATGCAAGTCAACGAAAGTAATTAACGAACACCGACTTGACCCATGACCAAACCTACTCCTCGACGTTTTTGATAAAATAAAAGTATAAGTAGAAAAGTCAGCGTTTACGAATTAAGTTATATATACATATATATATATTTTTTTGGGAATAAATCAATTTACATTTGATAGTACCAAAAATTTTATGTAGACCAAATATACTCTTTCTTTCTAGAAAGTAAAGTCGAAGAGGGGGGTTGTTTAGATGTACACCACTCTGATTGGAAAGAAGAGTAAACAACGTGAAATGTAAACGTTTTGGAACAATCAGTCATAGTAACAGTTAGTTTGTGTGTCACATCAACCTCGGTTGAAAACTTGAAACAACGATTTAATCAGGACAATAATTATAACTTAATTTATTACTAAATCAAGATGATCAAATTCAAATCAACCGTAAATCTAGAGCTTCTTTGAATTTTTTTTAGTTTGATTTGATTTGATTTATTTATTTTTTAAATTATTATTGTGAATAAACATTACTTGATGTCACACTAGCAAAACATTATCGAAATTGCAAAGCAAAAATTAGAACGTCAAATACTAAATTAAAGGCATAGAAATTGAAATACCTGAAATTGCTCGCACCTGCAAATATGCAAGAATAGATTAGTAAATAGCACGAATTCATCATTACTTTGAAGTTTGAACATTTAATATAACTATAAAATTCAAAATAAAAATAAAAGGATAACTGATTGAAAATGTATGATATTTACCAAATTTTTTTATTGTGTGTGGCGTTTTTATTTATTTTATTATATATTTATTTTTTCGCGCTATTATAACACAAACTTTTTGAATTGCTACTATTGTGCGTATTTTATGCATGTAAAATGACATTTTTACCTTTTGCTGCCAATAAAATATAAAGGTAAAATGATCATTTTAAATGCACAAAATACATATAATAGCAGAAATTCAAAAAGTTTGTGTTAAAAAAAAATTACGCTACACACAATAACAAAAAGTGGCAAGTTAGATATATATTCAATTAATTATCCCAAAAATCAATTTTCTACTACTAAATGGTGTTTATCGAGGGGCGGAAATCTTAACGCACCTTTTGCCCACAAGATCTACCTTACCTATGCGAAACCACAACTTTAGAAAATGTGAAATGGACTTGAAAGGAAAAGAAGAATAATGAGAGAGCCAGCACAAATTGTGTCGGTGAAATGGTTTTTCTCGGATTTATTTAAGTTTTGTGATAAAATTGAGAAAAAGAAATGCAAGGTAGAAAGAGGTCACTTTAAGTAGTAACGCAAAAGTCAAAATATAAATGAGTATGTTGGTAATAAAATTATGTGCATTTAATTGTTATAATGTGAAATTAAAAGTAGTTGCATTCAATTTTTATAATCTCTTGCTTGCATTAATTTTGCAAGATAGTTAGAAAGTAGAGGTTGTATAATTTTCCACATGATACAAAAGTATGTTGCTTAGACTTGATTTGAACAATTAGAGTTGCAAATGGATTTACGTGTCTAGCTCGTTTAATAAAAGGTTTGTACAACCTATTTTAACTCGTCAACATCACGCCTAGAAAAATAAATATTTGACGATACATACTTTATTAGATTTGTCTAACAAGCACTGGTTAATGCACTAAATCAACCTAAAATTTTATTTTCAACCAAAAGTTAATTTAAATACTTATCAGTTAAACTTTTAAATTATTAAATACTTATCAGTTAAACTTTTAAATTATTTTAAATAAATGTGATTTCTAATTTAGTGAATACAAAATAAACTTATTTAACTATTTAAATGAGTACTTTTGGGCTCTTGCTAGACAAAATTTGTATTTTAAAGAATACTCAACTTCTTTGAGTCTATTTGATTCTCATGACAATTATGAAGATTTGTAATATTTGAATAAAAATGAGTGGGAGTGCCCGCGACATTGTCTCGCATCCTTCTTCTCTATGTAAGTGTAGTTTATCAATAATACTTGCTTTTTAATTATCTGAATTTGTTGGGCTAATATTTGACCAAAATATCTCTGACAAATATTTGAACGTAAAATAGACCAGTCACTCACTGACTAAATATCAGTGATCATCTAACTCACTGATGATCAGTGAGAATGTCTCTCTCTGACATAAGGATGTAGCTCAAACAACACACTTTAAAGAGTTGGCAAAGACCAACTGAAGGGGCGCCTACTCACTGATGTAGTCTCAACAAGTAAGGTACTTGAGCAAACATTAGGGACACTGAGATCTGACAAATGTCTCTATATCCCTGATGGCCTTTCTCTCATTGTTAATGACCACCTCACTAACTATAAATCTAACTGACCATGAAGATATGGTGATCAACGTAACTTCATCATCAGGCTCAAGATTCAGAGACATCAAGAATCTAGGATGAACTGATATAAGAAGACAAACTCACTGAAACAGTGGAAGTTCAAGTCCTAGATATCGTCAAAGAGATCACTTGCAAACTTACTCCGTGCTTGTCAGCCAGTATGAACAAGAAACTCCAACACAGGCACAAGAGATTCACAAGGTCAGGTATACCTTGATGATCTCTCAGCTCTCTGATCAAAGACCAAGATAGTTAGGTGAGTCTATAGAGTTTAAGCGGGAAAACTCTTGGGAAGATAAACTTTGATCCTTTATAAGGCACAAAAGATGCTCATAGGAACTCGGAACTGTCAACTCCGGTAAACCAAAAGGACATCAAGGCTAGATGTCTAGGCACGTGCCTATCTTCGAACAGTTGGCAAGATCACTATTCCCACGTGAAGAAACAGTAATAGCTCCGCTATATAAACCCGTTCCAACAAAGCAGAATGTGATTCAACGAGAGTAAGAAGTGAGAATTGTCTAGCATAGTTAGAGTGTTAGAATTCTCAACACACTTAGAACTCAAGCCTAGCTTGCTTCTTCGTGTTCCTTAATTTATCTGTCCACGGGTATAGCCGTCTGCAGCTATCCCCTTGAAAAGCCAACCAAGTTATTAGAGTGTCTAAGTGGGTTCTTGAGTAACCTTGTAATTTCGCCCATCATGAATCATAAACCCGTTATTATTTCCATGTTCAAACGCCACGTGTTTATGTATATTTTGTCAATTCATGAGTTGCTCAAGTCAAACCGGACCAGCAAGTGGTACGAGAGCGGGTAGATCATTCTTATGATCTAGATCCGTTCTTGAATGACTACTAATAACTTTTATCCGTTCTTGAATGACAGCCAATAACATACAACCACCATCCTCTATAATTCCCGCCATCAAAATTCCCTTCCAAAACATTTTAGAGTGCATCCTGAAACAAAACATTCACATTTGATTGTTTTTGTGTCAGAAAATTCTCAAACTGCCTATACACCGTCCTTCTATTCATACCACCTCAGCACCACCAGTCCCCAAAATACTTGTGGAATCTTGAAGGGTACTTAGTCCCATGCAAGCCATGAGCGTGGTAACATCTAAAGATGTTATATGGTTATCTCAGTAACAAGCATATGTGAGTGCAAAAAAATGGTGGATCATCATAGGCTATTAAAAAGGGAACAAAATGGGAAGAGGATACGTTATTAGGAAAGGAACAGAATATACAACATGTATCATCATGATCTCTGCTCCTCAAGAAACTTTCCTATACAACGTCAAGCGACAAAGGATGGAAATCCCTGATTTCCAAATCTTTGTTGCTGGTTGCCGACTGGGTAAAATCTGGTTGATCTGCAACGGAAGAATTACTCGGGTAGTTCTACCCGTCTATCAGACCAGCCAGTAAACAACACAGTTCCATGTCCGAACAACCATTTCAACCTTTGAGGCAAGATCAACTAGTTGATTAGGGTTGTAGGATCAGGGATTGGAAAGATGATGCGCGTGGATTGCAACACGCACTACGTTTTACCTCTCGAGGGATCTCGAGAAGCTTGCAATCCCCACTAGGCAGTGTACCTGACCGATGTAGTATAGTGTAGTGGCAAGTACCGGGGGATTGATCGTTCTCTCACAGAGAATAGTGTTCGTTAGGTTAAAGGCTACTCTAATCTAGGTCTAAGGGTGGAGGAAGATTCTTTTTGTATTTTTATATTTTTATGAAAGCGGTAAATCTCTGGTTTTGGAGGATAGGGCGGAATTAGTTGCTAGTCAACTAACCCAAGTTATCTACTTCTAAGCTACTTATATTTTTGTATTTTTGGTTTTAGAGAAAATCAGTGGTGGAGAATAGTGTTTACTTAGATTTCATTACTCCCTAACTATCTTTTACCATGTAATTAGTATGTTGAGTTTGCGTGGATGACGGGTGTATTCCTAACAAGTCGTAGGGAGTGCGTTCAATTCCCTAACTCTATAAATTCCTACCTCACTCTATGACGATACGTCAAGCATCCTATCATGAGCTCACCGATAGCAACCTATGTATGACAACCCGCTATTTCCCAGGTCAATACTATTTTCTAAACTTGAATTTAAATTCTTGACATTTAATTTAAAACAATTTACATGAGCTCTTTTACTTGAACCAACACAAATTTGTGAATACATTCTAAGTACACTAGGACTTAGGCTATTTCTAGTCCACAATGCTCCAGTACCTTTCTCCTACTCCAGTTCCCAATTTTATGCTATAAAACAAATTTCTACTCTTTAAATACTTACGGTTTTAAATTCAACAAACGTTAA